>JPJZ01000941.1:0-10185 GCA_000750815.1 Pseudogymnoascus sp. VKM F-4516 (FW-969) | reverse complement strand
GAATCCCCCGCACCCCCCTCCTCCTCAACTCTTCCTCCAGTCTCCCTATCATCTTCCCGCCCCATCCTCCGGACTGGAAGGCAGGCAGTATATCAATATGCAGATGCGCCGGGTACTCCTCTAACAACTCCGGGAACTCTGAGTGCAGCATTGCCGCCGGCGCGTGCAGAGCCTGTAACATCCCTCCCCCCAGCGTATCCCCCGACCATGGCAACGCAGGCGGTGGAGGTGCGGCCCACGTCCCCGGAAGGGAAGGGAGGTAACTCTTTTCAAACTTGGTGACAAACTCCGCCGTAGAGGGCGCGCACATGACGTACCCCACGCACGACGAGGGGACCATGTTAGACGTCCTCGTCACGTCTGCGTCTGCAGAGGAGACGCCAGAAGCATCAAGCACGAAACACGTTTCTGGCTCGAGGCGGACGTAGGGGATGGCCCAGAGGTAGGGGGCTAGTGGTGCGGAGGGCGGAGGGGTGAGAACGGCGCGCAGGTCGGGGGGGGCGGTGATTTCGCACTGTGGGTGGTTAGCTGGGTCTAAAGGGGTTGAGTGGGGGGGCGTACGATTCGTGATATGGATACTTCGTCCCAGGAGTCTGCTGCGGGGTTAAAGGGCCTGATTACGATTCCCTCTGACTTTCCCGTCTGCTGCTCTCCCTCTCCAGCCGTTGTGCTAGAGGCTGCCATTACAGACGTATGGCGGGGTATGGCGGGGTACGTTGGTAATTCTGGTAAGATCTCTACTCCGATATAGCCCGGATGAGTAAGTCGTCAAACATTGAACAATAATGAGGGGTGCAGCTCATATATATCCCACCCACATCGCACCTTCCCTCCCCCCGTGCAACGTCGTCGTCGTCCCTCGGCGCCAGCTGTCGCGAACGGTGGCGCTCGCGCCGGTCCGCGATTCCGCGCCGCAAACAGATTCCCGAAGTTGCCCCGTGGGCATCGTTCTCACTCTCACCACGACCTCAATTAATTTTTAATCTTCATTAATTTATTACCAGCGCCTCAATGGCCTCCCTTGTCGTGGGGTGGGGGACTCGGAGTTCCGCGGGTTAATGCATTTGTGGGCGACGGTGGGGGAGCGGTCGTCGACCTTTTGGGTTGCGTATCAAGTCCTGATGCAGGTGTGGGAGCGGGATGATGCGAAGAGGGATGATGGGAGGGCGATGGCGAGGTGGAGGGCTGAGGTGAGGAGGTATGGTCTTAATGCTTTTTTTGGTGGGTGGAGTCGCTCTGATGAGGTATTTAGTAGGGATAGGGAATATCTAGGAGATGAGTAATGAATCGAACTATATGACATAGTGCAGACATACACTGCATTCAAGATAGACAGTGAGAAGACTGGTGTAAATGCGTTGCTCAATTGTTTATCTCTATATTACCACTTCCCCACAGGTGGGCGCCATCTACCACCCTCCCTTACACTATCCATCCAACAAACCCCCCACCCCACTTAAACACCAACCCCCCCCTCCAACCCCTCCAACTCCTTAACCACACTCGCCTTCGTCCCAATCTTCCTCATCTGCGTATCCTCCAGCTTCTCCCCCCCCGCAAGCCTCATCTCTAACTCCTCAATCGCCCTCATCTTCTTCTGCAACCCCCTCAACTTCTTCGCATGCGCCGATCCCCCACCAGGACTGAGCACCTCCTCCGCCACAGGCGCAGGCGCCGCCTCCGCAGGAGCAGCAGCAGCAGCCTTGCGAGCAGGCGTAGCCGGCACAGCCGCAGCAGCAGGGGTGTTACGCCCAGCACCGCGGCCACCGTTGCCATTAGCATTACCATTAGCATTCCCATTCGCATTGCCATTCGCCCTCTGCTGCTGCTGGCCCCCAGCAGCCACCCCCTCAAATCCAGGAGGAACAGCAGGCGCGCCACCACCAGCCTTAATCTCAGCCTCCTTCGCCTTCTTCGCCTCGCGCTTCTTCTTGTTCTTCAGCGCCGCCTTGCTGAGATTTTCATCCTCAGCCGAGGCAGCGGGTGGGGTCTCGACGAGCTCCGCGCCGGGGACGGCACGGCGCGCGCGCCCGCCTTGGTGGCCGAAGACGGGAGCGCTGACGAGGGAGGTCCCGTTGCTGACTGTGTGCGCTGCGCCGCCCTCGTCCTCACGCTTGAAGTGGAGGGGGGTGCTGGTGCCCCTAGCTCCAGG
Source organism: Pseudogymnoascus sp. VKM F-4516 (FW-969) (assembly GCA_000750815.1). NCBI lineage: Eukaryota > Fungi > Ascomycota > Leotiomycetes > Thelebolales > Thelebolaceae > Pseudogymnoascus > Pseudogymnoascus sp. VKM F-4516 (FW-969). The sequence continues at coordinate 8,033 of JPJZ01000941.1, read as the reverse complement.
GGGACGGTACGCACCAGCGGGCTTGGAGGGCGTCTTGACGGTGGTCAAGTACTGCGCCGCGGACGAATGCTGCGGGACTGGCGCGAGCGGGTTGGACACGGTAGATGGTCCCGGCAGCGATGGGCGCCACGCGACGTGGTAAAGCTCCACCATGTCCTCGTTGTAGACGATGGATCCGCTGACGTGGAAGATACGGATTCCGTTGTCGACACGCAGGCGCGGCGAGGTGGTCGCGGTGAGCAGGAAGCGCTCGTCGGGGCTCCACTCGCACACGCTGGGGTTGCCAGACTCGATCGTGGCAATCTTGCGGTAGTCCTTGCTCAGATCGTAGATGTCCACCTGGCCCGCGAGGTTGCCGAAGCCGGCCACCAGCACGAAGCGCCCGGTGGGCGAGAAGAGGATCGTGTTGCGCGGTCCAAGGGGGAAGGAGTGCGTCGCCACGGCGCGCGTGTTGAAGATGGTCGTCTTGGCGGGCATGTAGCCGTAGATGACGCCGAATTCGCGCGAGTTGGGAGACCAGGTCACGTCATGGATGGGGCCCTCCTTGTCGAGAGTGATGCGCGAGTCGAAGCCGCCGTTGGCGCTGAGAACGTACAGCGTGGTCTCGCCGTAGTAGCTCTTGCCGGTCTTGTCGGTCTCGGTCTGCGCGAGCACGATGAGAGTGGTGCCGAGGGCATTCCACTTCAGCTGAACCTTGTCGCCCTTGAAGAAGGTCTTCTGCGACACGGCGGAGGCGAACTGCGGAACGTTGAAGATCTTGACTGAGGCGGGTTGACCCTGATTTCGTTAGCTTTCTTCTCCCAATCGCAATATCTCTCGCTGTAAATTAGACATACCTTGCGCTGCGGGATAAAGACAGCCACCGAGTTATTATTCCCGGGCGACAGAGCAAAGTCAGAGACTCCCTCAGCCCTCAGCCTGTTCCACGGCACGCCCAGCTCGCCGCTCTCATAAAACTGCACCTCGTTGGTCACAGCGCGCGCGCAGTACTTCTCATCGGCCGTATACTGCAAGTTCCACCCCGTCTGACTCTTCTGCACCCAGCGCCCCAGGACCGTGCGCTCTCCCTCCCCAGCAGTTCTCCACACCTTCAAGTTCTTAACCGCATCCCCAGCCTCGTCCTTGCTCGGGCGCTCCCACGTAATAACATACGATCCGCGCGGCGAGAAGGCGAGCTCGTAGACATTCGGAACTGGCAGCTCTGCGACGGGGGAGCCAGTGGCGGAATCAACGATGTGCACGGCCTCGACGGCGGCCCAGGCGAAGTAGCGACCGCAGGGCGAGTAGATGCAGCAGCGCGAGTTTCCCTGGGGGCGCGTGAAGCCGGGCACGGGGGCGTAGGCGGGCGCAGCGTCCGTGAGGCCGATTTCCTTGAGCGTGCGGAAGGAGAATTGCGGGGGGGGCGCGGTGGTGGTGGTTGTAGAAGCCATGGCTAGTTAAAGGCACGGCGTGTGTCGGGTTGGTGGGCCTGTGTGTTGGGTTTTTTCTTCGTGGGGTTGTGATGGGCGTGTGAAGCTGTGTGCGTTCGTTGCTGGTGGTGCGTTGGGTTGGGTTCGAAAGTTCGAGGGTTGTCGTACGGTTCGAGCGCGGGTTGGTTGAACAAAGGGTTCCTTATGTTCAGCGTCCTGTGACAGAGAAGACTTGTGAAAGTAATCTCTTGCTTTGCCGGAGGGCCGTTGTAAGTTGTCTGTGGTTCGTCCGTTGGTAGATCAGGCAATCCTCTTTCGAAGTTTTGGCTGGTTGTAGTTGTGGATTTGGCGGTGCTTGAAAATCACTGAGAACTGAATCCCAATAATATCTCGAGACTTGAGGAGGTAGAAGATGAAGAAAGAAGAGGCCCTTGTAGCTTGTCTCTGACACCGAGGGTGAGAATTGGCGCGCGTGTGTGGAGAAAGAAGAGAGGGGAAGAAAGAGGTGAAGGTGAAGGGGAAGGGAAGGGAAGGAGATATGTGAGGCGCGGGCGTTAGAATAATATTTGTGTGGGGCGCACAAAAACAGCGGCGACTGGCTTTTTTTTTGGTTGGTCGGGTTGGGTTGGTGGTGGGCTAAAAATACAAGGAGGCAGGGCCAAAACAAGCACAAGCAGAAGTACCCAACGCTACGGGAAGGCCGTGGAAGGGTTGGTGGGGTAAATATTTGGTAGTTAATATACAGAAATATATCATTTTGTGATTTATATCGCTATTTTTTGGTTATAAATATTCTTAAAAATACTTGAAAATACACAGAGAAACATCAATTAATTCAGAGGCATCCATATAACAGTATCCCCTCCTTAACCCCTTAATCAACCTCATTCACGATGAAGCAAATCAGCACGCACGTGACCTTCCCCATATCACTCACCGTTCACCGTTCACATGCATGTACAACATATGCATACCTACCCTACTCTCCCCCTTACCCCCTCTACATACCCATTAATCCCCTCATGTATGCATGAAATCCCCATTCCCCATCATGGAATCCTGCATAAACCACGTCGCCATAGGACACAAACAAGCAAAGTTGACTAGAACATGCCCAGAACAGGTCTCATCTCTCATATCCACCCAGCCAGTCTCAGAGAAGAAGGAAGAGAGGCGGAGTCTCAATGCAAACATTGGTGCATATTCAGTGTTATATTCCATACATACGTGCGTACATACTACTCTATACCATCTTTCACTCTTCCCCTCCCATCATACACCATCACTTCTCCTCCCCAGTCTCCATCTCTCCCCCAGCAATGCTCACAGTCGCTCACGCTCATACGTGCAAGCAGGCAACAACCTCTTCTGCAGCATGAAAGAAACAAAAGGGTATGTATACCACAGGCACTCCCCCTAATCGTACAAGTAGTAGACAAGTATCGAGGCAAAGAAAGAAAAAAAAAAGGCGTATCGTGGTTGATGTTAAGACAGAAATAAATCCCCCATCGTCCTCCTCTCATATCCCACATCTCATCTAGAGGTATCCTATCCCTCCCCTCAAAAACTAAATTCCTCCCTCTTTCCCTACGTGATGGATATGAAGAAACAAAAACAACATTGGGAATCACGCCCATATGCCCATGGCTATGCAAAGACATCTCATATCATCTCATTTGACTCGCTTGCCGCGCTGTCCCTCCCCCACGGCCAAGCCATCAATACACACCGCGCAAGCACTCAAGCAGGCTGGCTAAGCAACCCCTGTCCTGCGGGCCCACTCGACGTCGTCTTCTCGCTCTCATTCAGCGTCGCCCTCTCAAACGCCGCCGTCCACCTCGCACACAGCGGATCAACGTGTGCCGTCCACAGATTCGCGAGGGTGTAAAGCAGCACGAAGAAGAGCGGGATGAAAATCGACATGGCCAGGTATCCCCTGTGCTTCAGCCCAGGGCCGTTAACAAGCTCCATCTTGCCATCGACTTCCTTCTCCACCTTGTCTGGGATCGTGATCCCGTACATGCACCAGGCAAGCACGGTCCTGATGAGCGTACCGTGGATGAGGTAGACGGCGAAGGAGTTCTTTCCAAGCCAGAGGAGGTACTTGCTGCTCAACCAGTCCTTGAGCGAGGGCGACAGGAAGATGGCGACGCAGATGAAATCCATGCCCAGTCCGGTGAAGAAGCGCGGGGTGTCTTGCTTCAGGACGAGGATGTAGGTGGAGAGGGTCTTGAGCTGCAGAGACCAGGCGGCCCAGTCGGCGTGGTCTTCGGGGTAGGAGGCGATCCAGAGGCCGATGAACATGAGGATGGGGGGGACGAAGCGGCGGATCCAGATGCGGGCGTTGATGAAGTCGAGGGACGCCTGGTGGTTGGAGAGGTCGGAGAGGAACATGCCGAAGAAGAATTGCATGTTAAATGTGACTAGGGGGTGTTAGTTTTGCTGTGACGAGGGAATTGGTGTGGATAGGAAGAAACGCACCTTCGCCGCAAAGGAAAAAGTAGACGTAGAAAGCCAAACTCATCACCATGCGGTACTTCTGCTGCATGTAGATGGTTCCGAAAATAAGCATATACACCATCATACTCCCCTTCAGCAGCGGCTGCAACGTCCACTGGTTCGGATCGTAGTTATTCTGCAGCAGCGTCCACGTAACCATGATCTCGCGGAACAGACTATGAACCGCCTCGCCGAGCGAATGCCGACGCGCCGGACTCGTCGTAATCAACCAGTAGCTATCCGACGCGTTGGCAATCTCGTACGCGCCCAGGTTGCTCAGCACCCACATGATGCACGTCGCGATTGTGGTCGGTAGAAAGAGGCGGGGAATTCGACGGAAGGCGGACTTGGCTACGCTCGTGAGCGCTCCGTCAATGTTTCCGGACTTGCTTTGGCGGATCGGCTTGAGCGCGCACACGTAGCCGGTCACCAGGGCGAAGATGGCGATGCCGATGCGGCCCTGGATGAAAACGCGGATGATGGGCCATTGTAGGAAGTAGGGGTGGTTCTCGGGGTTGCCGCCGGTGTTTGGGTAGAAGAGGATCTGGTCGAAGGTTCGCGCGAGATGGGTGATGACCACGGAGACGGAGGCGAGACCACGGAGGCCCTGGAGGGAGAAGGACGGTTAGCTTTGTTTCTTGGGGGGTTGAGGCTCTGAGAGGAGGGGCGAGGGGGGATAGGGCGGCGGTGAGGTCGAGGCACGAGGGCTTGTGAGAGGTAAGGGAGGACAAGATGGTGGACAGGAGAGGTGTTGTTTGCTGCTACTTACATCAACCCATTTCACATTCTCGTACTTCACAACCATTATCCCTTATCGCCAGTTCAACATGTAAAAGACAGACAGGCGATCGGACGTAAAAAGATTCGCAGGAGTGTAATGAGTGGAAGAGGGACTGTTGTTCACAATCCTCAAGGTCGAGATTTGGGGTTGTGAAAGTGGAGGCTGAGGGTCGTTGGTGGTAGTCGTAGTCGCAGTCGATAGAGAGTATCCAGGAACCGAATCCGGATCAAGGAAAAACGAGTGTGGGGTTTTGGGAGGATGGATTAGTTCGTTATTATTCGTTGTTAGTCGTTTATTAGTCGTCAGAAGCAAGTGTAAGGGGAGAGCAAGGCCAAGTGGCGAATAGGGAGGCCAAGAGGAAGAGCCAAGAGATGGCGGGTCGGGGTGGGTGGAGGAGAAGATGGCGGCGTCGCGGCGGCGGCGGCAGATTTGTTGTGGAGCGGCGAGTCGCGTGTAGTGGTGGATAGCCGGCAAGAGTAAGTGAGGATTGGGGATTAGTAGTTGGATTAGACGTTAAAAAAGAGTTGGAGATGGCGGCATGGGAAGGCTTGGATGATTTAGATCACTATAGAGCAAAAAAAAAATAGTAACAATTCATAAGATAATAGATATATTAGAGGTGGGAAAAGGACAGAGTCTTAGAGTCTTAGGGGATAACTAGGATATTACTGTGTTGGATCAGTGTCTGTACCATACATATAGTATGTATGTAATTATACCATATGCAGTTAAAATGCAGTACTTAAACTTGACCATCCCAATTCAATTGCATATTTCACATTTAGATGTTACTCTAATTGACCTCTAGTGGCCTTTATAGTGGAGTGTAAGGTACAAAGAACCAGGACAGGGCCAGGACAAAGCGACTTGTAGTTTAGTGTGCTGTGAGTAGTGCCTACAAGTACACAATGTCCAACAATACTCTAAGACCAGGTCACCATAAACCCAGGTCGCTAACTTACCCAAGACCGGCTAGTCTGGTTCAGCCAGCCGCGTACACTCACTCTACGGTCGTCAGTTGCCGAATATGCGAGTAAGGGGAGCGCAGAGGAGATAAGTACATACCACCATAAGCAGAATTGTATGCATCATGGAAGTACCTCGGCCACTTATACACCGTTTACCGTATATTATACCGTCTATTACGACGACTTCACCTCCGCATTTGCGGGAAGGAGGAGGAAAGGGAGGGAGGACGGGTGCAACCACAGGTTCGCACAGGTTCGCTGGTTTGCCGGTTTGCCGCGCATAAAAGCAAGGAAAGGCCCTGGTAAATGGTTTGTTGGCTGTTTGACCGGGGGTGACACGATAGGGATTGTGGCTGCTGGTTGCTGGCTGTACGACGACATGCGGTAATGGTGTGCAACGCGCGGAGGATGGTATTACAGAGATGAGTGGGAGTGATACAGACTCCGTAGATCGGGTAGGGCGTTTCATGGCCTTATGCGGCGGGTTTGCTGCATGTGAGTGACGATCGATTTGCTGGTCGTGGGTTTACTGAAATGCAGATTCAAGGGACTGATCTGCAACGGTCCATATATATCATACAACCGATCATTCAACTGCCATAGTAGGATTAGATACGCACATATATCTGAATGAGGAGGGTGTAACAGCCTCCTCATTCCTCATTCAGAGGAGTATATGGTTCGCTCGGATATACCATGACGAGCACACAAACTTACACAAGATTCTTGGACAGCAAGCCACCCGATCCCAGTGGTTCCTTTCCTCCATAAAGACCACATATCACCGTTCCACACCATCGTCACCGTACACATGTATAACAAACATGCCCGCCCCATCCGCCTTCCCCTGAGATGACCTCCTACTCTATCACTTCTGCGTCACGGTGCTATCCCGAACAGCATCATGAGAGGTGGAGGACAAGCATGTGATACTGCACGTGATACACGTCACGAAACCCATTCATGATCCTGTACCACTCTTTTAATACTGTAGTTCTAGTAACTCATCTCCAATCCTAGTCTAAGTGGCTACTTATACATTCTGAAGAGTAGGGTCTTGGGATAAACAGAGGGGCAGAGGGACACTCCAATCCCCGCACCCCACATCCCGCACCCCTCGGCGCCCACAATAACTTACTCATGTTCCGCGGGGTAGTAAATAAATGCTTATGTTGGCGTTAGGGAAGATTGCCGAATGGACCGGCTATGGGTGGTTTGATTAAGATCTGGGATGCCGGGTGGGGAGCGCCGTGAGGATTGGGGGGCTTGAGGATTGGGGGCGGGAGCATGTGATGGTCGTGATACTATGATGTGCAACTATATTATATTACTATTCTATCACTCACCTCTAGGCGTGGGAGTGAGAGTGTTCCTCATGGGATCTGGAGAAGGGGTATTGTCTTGGGAATATACTTAATTCATATCTTCCAAGCTCATTTTATTTTTATTTTTATTTTTACCGTGGGAATATATATATATATATTTTTTTTATCACCCTTTAAAAAATAACCCCAAAGTAAAATAACTTTAACGGGCACCAATATAAATCCAATGATATACAGGGATAGAAAGATGAATATGATAAGCTCAGGAGGCGAAGGTAATCTTACTACGTTTGAACCAAGCTTTTGTCGCGGATCAGAGCCGCTTTCACTGATAATTAAGCAAAGAGGCCAGTAGCAGTTTCCTTCCTTGGAGCAGCTCCCGGAGCCCAATGTATGGAAAGAGCGATTTCTAAGCAAAGCCTCAGTCGCACCTTCCCCAGAACCTTCAAATTGATAACATATGGCAAGGACGATTTCTAAGTAGGCCGTCAGTCATAGCTTCCCTACAAACCTTCGGATTGATAGCATATGGCAAGAAGGACTACCAAGCAAAGATCCAGTCGCAGCTTCCCTGGAGAGTCTCGAATTGATAGATATGGCAAAAATGGCAAGAACGATTTATAAGCAGGCCTCAGTCGCAGCTTCCTCATTCATAGTTCAACATATCTGTTGACGAAGGAATGAGATGTGCGTGTTTTATATCGAGAGATTGGCTGGCATAGACAGTAGTATCGTCCATTCGCTTTTTAGAAATTAAAATTATAGCATTAACCCAAACACCTATACCCGCTATAAACTACACCCAACAAAACACCCAACCTAGCAAACTCTCGCCATCCATATGCGTTTTTGAGACTCCTTACCCGCCCGTCCCGCCAGTTATACGCCATGACCGTGAGGTTTACCTTATACCCCTTCTCTTCCCGCTATTAAAACGACAACACACCTACCCAACTCCCCCTCCCCCAGCAACACTCTCCATGCCACCTCCCATACCCCTTCCCATCGGACCGCCCATCCCCACCCCCCTTCCCATACCCATCCCAAGCCC
>JPJZ01000940.1:0-10284 GCA_000750815.1 Pseudogymnoascus sp. VKM F-4516 (FW-969) | reverse complement strand
ACCCCCTCCCTCTTCACCCCAAAAACATCCATCGGCTCCCTCAGCACCCCGGGGTCAACATGCTCATACTCCAGCAAACTCGCCATGTTTCCCGCTGTATGCACGCGCCGCCGCTCTGCTGCTTCGGCGGCCAGGCGAGCCTCTTCGGCTTTCCAGTCGTATTGCGAGGCGGGGATGAGGGTTGGTAGGGGGGCGCGACGGCGGGAGGTGCAGGGGTTGAGGGGGAGATCGTCGTCGGAGTCGGATTCTTCCGGGGCGGGAGCGGGAGCGGGAGCGGGAGCGGGAGAAGGGGGCAAGGCGGGTGTGGCGTCCTCGTCGGAGACTTCGTCTTCAGCGACAGGTTGTGCAGCGTGGCCGCCGCACTTGCAGCCTAAGAGGTCGTGCGTTTTGCAGTCTGCGGTTGTGTCGAGGCTGAAGAGGTCTCTAAGCTCGTCGGCTGAGAAGACGGACCCGTTCTTCTTGTTATCCACGATGCTGTCTGCGAGACCCTTTTTCGTGAGCTGGCGCTGGTAGATCTTTTCGTCCATGCCGCCGGCCATGAGGAGGCGGTAGATAAACGTCGGTTTCTCTTGACCGGGGCGGTGGACGCGCGCCATGGCTTGGAGGTCGGTAGCGGGGTTCCAGTCGACGTCGAAGAGGATGAGGCGTGAGGCACCAATGAGGTTAAGGCCTACGCCGCCGGCTTTGGCGGAGAGGAGTAGCGCGAAGTTCTTCTTGGCGGGAGTCTTGTTGAATTCATTGACGACGTCCTGGCGACGGTTGGTGGGGGTGTCGCCGTCGAGGCGGAGGAGGGGGAGGTTGAGGTGGCTGAGGTGTTTTTGGAGGAGGTCAAGCGTGGCGGTGAAGTTGGAGACTATGACGACCTTTTCTCTGGTGTTTTGCGAGTCTTCGGCGATAGTTTTGAGGAGACCGTCGAGGACGCGCATCTTCGTGCTTGTGGCGAGGAGGGGAGCGCGAAGTCTTTCTTCTGAGATACCCTCCACGGCATCCTCTGCATCCTCACCAACCCGCTTCTGCGCAGTTTTCTTGTTCGATGGGAGCAATAGTTTCGGAGAGTTGCACACTTTCCGCAGAATATTGATTAATCCCAGAGCCTGCGCCTGGGCCGCCTTGTACCCATTCAGAGCGCCTACGAACGCAGGTGATTCCAGTACCTCCTCGTATATCTGTGCCTGCGCCGTCGTTGGCTTACAGAAGATCACATATTCTGTTTTCTGTGGGAGGAAGTGCGCCTGGACCTCCGCCGTCCTTCGAAGAATGAATTGTTGAGTCATTTCGGAGAGCTCGGTTTGCCTTGCTTCCCCCAGCTCCCTTTCTCTTTCGCTCGCATTAGGCTGCCTGCTCTTGAGAATTGGCACTTCGTAATTCCTCTTGAATGAGCTGGCCGACCCTAAAAGACCTGGGTTGAGAAAATCAACCATGACGAAGAACTCAGTGAGATCATTCTGCAGTGGAGTTCCAGACAGGATAATCTTTTTCGTTGCCGAAAGGCCCTTGATAGCCTGCGCGGCCTTATTATTTTCCTTCTTAAGCCGATGACCCTCATCCACAATGACAAGATCAACCCCAGCTCCCTGGCCCAACTCATCAGCAATACTCCTCATCCGCTCATACCCCACAATCAACACGCTATAACTCGCACCATGCGTAAAATCCGTAAGCTTCGTCTTGTTCTCCGCAACCATAACGCCAATGTTAATATTGCCCAACCAGCTCCTAAACTCCTTCTTCCAGTTATCAATCAGCGTCACCGGACACACCACCAGAACTTTCTTGATCACCCCCCCTGAACCCCCGGGGCCCTGTTCCGGATTCTGCTTCAGCAGCGTCCAGATCAGCGCAATGCTCTGCAGCGTCTTGCCCAGACCCATCTCATCAGCAAGCAACGCTCCCTCCCCAGCATAATCGCGCAGCCCCATCACACACTCGTAGAGAAACTTCACGCCCTCGCGCTGATGGGGTCGGAGCTTCTTGGAAAGTAGCGGGTCAACGACAACATCAACTATTTGCTTTCCCTTCGCGCAGTCCTTTGGCCGTTTCATGACCAACGCTCCCGGCGCTCGCGGGTCATGGCGCGGAGTAGGCGCCCCCTGCCTCCCCTGCGGCACGACCGTCGATGCAATAACGGGACTCTTAAACTCCTGCTTGAGCGAGGACTGTCCATAGAAGTTCTTCGCCGCCGTGGCCGCACCAGGAGATCCGCCATCCTCCACCTTTATAGCTTTATTCCTTGTCAAGCCCTGGACATCGTCCGACTTGCGCTTCAGAGGCTGAAAGCTCGGTTCTGGCTTCGGCGTCGGCGTCGGCGTCGGCTCAACAGCAGTCGGCCGCTTCGATTTCGTAAACGGTTTGCCAGCGTAGTAATCCTCCCGCGGAATCAACGACACGATCTCCACCTCCCTCCCCCCAACATTCAACGTACTCTCCGGCAAAAACGTCTCATAGCACCTCGTCTCAGCCAACTGTTTCGCCTCCAGGTCCACCAGCCTCGCCTTCCCATTCCACACCAACAGCACCCCATCTCCATCCCACGTCTTGTGTTTCTTATTACTGTACTTCCGCCTAAATGACCCCCGTTAGTATTGCACCGCGTAACCAGCAGAGGGGGGCAACTCACCACATAACATTATAATACCCCTTCGGCGCATCCTCATCAAACCCCCCCTTCGTCACCCCCTGCTTAACAACCAACGGCTTCCTCGGCACATTCAGCGCCCTCGACGCCTGCTCCAACGGTCTCCCTCCTGCTGCTGCCGTCGCGGGCGCAGGGTTCTCCCACACCTTCACCCCCTTCTTCCCCCCCACCGGGCTCCCAGGCGGCGACGGCGTAGCCTCCACCCTCTCCACCAGGTCTTCCTGTCGCCGCGGCGGTGCGGCGGGCCGCGGCCGCATCGAAGGCGGCTTGAATGGCTTGTTCCACATGTCGTAGAAGTGGGTGCGTGGGATTTGGCGGCGCCAGCGGTAGATGTCCATCGTTACGAGAAGTAGGTCGAGTTTACGCGACGCGGGGCGGACGCGCGGGCACGTGACTGGATTTGTGGTGTGTGTGCAGGGGTGTTTCGAGAGAGAGCTGGACGGACCTTCATAGGAAATATGGAGGTTTGAAAGAAGATGGAAGTGTTGAGGCAAAGAAGTAAGCTTTTGATTTGGAAATAGCGAAGGCTTTGGGTTGGAAAAGCGAAGTTTCTGGGTTTGTTTCTTTGATGATGTTGTTGGAGGAATTTTTGTGGTTTTATTTGGGTCGTTTTCACTTTTTGAAATATAAATGTGAGTTTATCTATTGAACCTTACCATTGTCCCTTCCATTGTTCAGCCAGCCACGTCAATTAAATAGCCATATGAGTCACAAGACCGCTGTATATTCCATCTATTTTGTACAGACAAAAATACTTAGGAATGTCCGCGTAAATATATATATTATCGCATCTCAATTATTAGAACCAGCCGCCAAGTCCCAAACTCAAGCGAGTGAAGTGATATCTTCACACAAGAACACCTCCACCACCCCTGTCAATTCATAGACTCTAATAGCATCATCGTATCAAGGTTCTATTATTGCAATCTTTGTCCAATCTGTATTGTTTTCTCCTTATATTTACTTATTGTGACCACCGTCCGTATACACCAACTTGACCACACCTCTACTCATAACCAGACTTTAACCCACCAAAAACTCCCTCGCTATGAACCCTGCCCCCCCCGCTGATGTATCAATATGCCAAAGATAGCTGAACCCCTGCGTACTGTACTCCCACATGTCCACATATCTACAAACACTCCACACCCCCTCACGCCCACCCCAAATTCTCCAGCGTCAACTTCGCATCATTCGCACTCATCCCACTCACCCCCAGCTGTCTAACCTGCGTCCCCTTCCTCAGTCTTTGCAGACCCACAGCCACCTTCCAGCTCTCCTCCTCACTAATAACAAACACATACTTCCTCCCCTCCTGATCCCTAATACTCGCCCTCAACACATGCAATTTCGTCATCTTATTCTGCCCAGTCTGCGAACTCGCATTAGACTCTCTCTCCGCAAGCGGCGACGATTTCTTCGGCGACGCCGAACTCCCCCCCCCACCATCCAACAGCCCCAGACGGCACTGTGCCTTGCACGACGCCAGCAGTTCGAGCAGCAGCGCATCCGCCGCCTCGTTCGTAACCGCGTTGTCCTTGGGCTTGCTAGACGAGTTACCCCAGAGCTTGCGCGCTGGGCTGGGGGTGGCAGTCGCGGCGGAGCCAGAGGGGCTACGGAACGCGGGACACCATACCTCTACGAGTTTCATGGTCCAGGCTTTGACGTCCCACTCGCGCTGCGGGACGCCGCGCACGTCGTCGTCGATGAAGAGACCCTCGGTTGTGATGCGGAGGATTAGGCCGTCGGTTACGGAGCCGGTGCCCGAGACGAGCTGCGAGGTGGGCGTCTTCATGAAGGCGTTGTTGAAGGAGTAGACGGCTTTTAGAACGATCTTATCGGGGTCTTTGGTGGAGTATGCGCCGCGCATTGAGGGGGGTGGTGTTGTGCGGGCGGTCGATTGGGAGGCGGCGTAGGAGGAGGCCGAGTAGACGGAGGATGCGGCTTTCTTGTGTGCGGGTTTGTCGTAGGGGCGATAGGAGTAGTCGTCCTCGGTGCCTAAATATGTCCGCGCCGTTGCAGCAGGTGGCCGCTTGGTCGGGGACGCTTGTGGTGGAGTCGGTCGTGGAGATGCCGACGCTGGAGAAGGAGGTTGTCCTCTTGGCCAGGGGTTGGTTTTCTCACCTACAGCAGAGTATGCATATGTGCTCCCCCTCGGCTTGGCAGAAGCAGCAGCAGAGGCTCTCTCAGCAGCCTTCTCAGCTTCTGCCTTCTTCGCCTGCTCGTCCTTCTCCCTCTTCTCTCTAGCTTCCCGTTGTGCGCGAGCCTCCCTCGCGATGCGCTCCCTTGCTTCCCGCTCTTTAGCCTCCTTCTCCCGCGCCTCCTTCAACCGCTTCTCATCCTCCTCTTTCTTTTGTCGTAGAGCCTCGGCGACCTTGCGCTCTTCTTCTCGTTTGCGGGTTTCTTCGCGCGCCTTTTCCCACCCTGATTTTGCATTTGCATTCGCATTAGAATTTGTGTTCGCCCCTGAGTTTGGATTTTGATATCCTCCTGTACTCGGTCCAGTTTTTGGATAGCCCCCTGTATTCGGTCCTGTGTTTGTATATCCCCCTGTGTTCGGTCCTGTATTCGCATTCGTACCTCCGGGAGGCGCATTCGACCGCTGCCAGCTTGATTTCGGCGGTGGTTGCGGCCCTGGGTTGTATCCTGGCTGAGGTCCAGGATTTGGTGGAGGTGCATGGCCGTTAGGCTGCGGAGGAGGTCCTCCTTGGGCGTAGCCATTCTGGTGGCTATTTTGGTGAGGCGGGGGACCTCCAGGAGGTGCGTCGCCGCCGCCGCCACCACCGCCATCATTGTTTCCTCCTCCTCCATTTGACCCGGACCTTCCTCCACCTGGATCAGACTGCATGCGACCCAAGGCCCATGCCCCTATTGCCAGCCCAATCGACACCATGAACATCCCGTTCCCGCCTGTATTCTTGACGCTGTGCCACCATAATTGTACTGTGGGCATCAATGCCGATGTTATTGCGACGAGTATGAGGGCTGATGCAAAGCCCGCGGCGAAGCTGTTGACGTTTGGTTTTAGCGACGGTAGATACAGGAATCCCGAGCCTGAGGAGTGCGGTGGTATGATAAAGATGTCGTATTTCCCTGGGGGCAGCCCCGATGATTTGGGGGCCTCCCCATGGGGAGGAGGCGGCGGTGGGTTCATCGCCTGTCGTACGTGGTGTGTTCCAGAAGGAACTGAGGACTGTGTCCAGCAAGGACTTCGGGTCGGACCAGACTGCGGGGAGTATCTTCGTCACTAGCCAAAGTTTTCTTTTGCGCTGCACCGGGGTATCTCAAATGTCGTTATATACGTCGTCAAATCGTTACAACTGCTGCCTCGATTCGTCAGCGTTCAGGTTGCCAGGTAGGGTATATTTCGTTTGTCAACAAACCATGTCAAAAGGCTAACCGCTCGAATCAAAATAAACGCTGCAAAAGGAGCACAAGGCAGAAGAATCTATGTAAATAAAATATGGCCCTGTACAGCTCGCAGTTTCTAAGCCTCGAGCAATCGATTTATCGAAGGCATCAGAGGACAGGTAGTCGAGGTATGAGGGGGAAGGTTGTAGAAAAAGTCTTGCTCTAATCTGTTTACAAGCCGAAATTGGAGGTTTAGGCGAGGATTTTGGGGTGTTGGGGTGGTGCAGGTGGGTGTGTGGTAGCCCAGTCGAGTATGGGAGCGGCCCGTCTCGTCGGGTTAGGCGTGCGTGGGGGGGTGAGGGAGGGATGTTTGAGCTGCAGGGCGATTATGCAATTGGATAAGGGAGCGAGTTAATTGAATTTGAAGGGTCTTGAACGGAATATAGTGTGAACTATAGTTCGGCGCTTAATTTCAGAGTCCTCGAAACAGATTCACAATTGAGATTGAGGGTTTCATGGTCTTTATTGTGTAGGAATTCTCACTTCGGGCGGTATAACTTTAGTAATCCCATTCCTCCTCCTTCTTTCTCACAGCAGTCTCCCTGGCTCCTTCCTTCCCTTGCGTCTCTGCCCGCTTTCAAAACAAAACAAAAGACAAACCTTCAAGTCTCTCACCGCCCAATACGAAGCATTAGCACACTCTTCACCCCGTCTCATAGGCGGCAATGTGAACTGGCAGCTCCACTGTGCCAGCGAATGGATGTCTTGCAGTGCGACCACACTTGTGCCTCGTCCACAGAACTGCATCATTTTGGCGGAGTCGCATTGGATTTTGCCACGTTCCATTGGAGTCTTCGAGATGTCGAGTACTGGAAGAGGTCACCCGGGATGGTCGCCTATATGCAATGCATCGTCACGAGTCACAAAGTGAGGGGGGAAAGTGGGAGTGGGAGTGGGATGATGAGAGGATCCCGCGCGGATTGTGCAGATGCATTGCGCGTCCGCTTTGTTTACATTTCCGCAGTGAGACAACAACAACAACCAGCCGAGCCCGTCCTGGCACAACAGGAGCTATTGTCACCACAATGAGCGTTGAGAAACTGGAAAACACAGTTAACTTGCACAGAATCCCTTCGATAACACAGAATAAAGCAGGTACCGACGGACTGGGATGGCAATTGAAGGCCCAGGGATGTTGAATCTTCAAATAGAGATTGACAGGCTGTGATTCGGCCGTCAGGCTCAACGCGTCATAATAAAACCGGATGGGCGCCGACGCGTTACCTAGCAACGGACGGGTGCACCCGAGCTGCAGCATCCACCACAACCACAGGGTCCCACGGTGGAACATCCATTACTGCCGCTTATTGATGTATGCTAATTGTGATTTTTGATATGAACGGCGGCAATGGTGACAGAGAAAAGGCCGAGACATACATAGAGACAGAAAGAGAAAAGGGGGATATCTCTTATTACACAAAATATGAATTAGCTCTTGTTTCTGGCTTGCCCTGCTCTCCTATCTATCGTGACTGCACAAGGCCAAGTCTGGCTAGTCGCACGGCCGGCATCGCTATCCGTAGAGTGAGTTGTACGACTGCAACCACTATCCCGAGATCGACGTCCATCAACGACTCCACGAACAGTCCTGCCCTCAACAGCATCAATATTACTGTAACCAACACTTGTTAGCAATCTTTATAAGTAACGAGGGAGCACTATGGCAGCTGAGTCGCTGCCGTTTCAGCTGCGTGCTAACAGCTTCGATGTGGGCGAGCTCGACAACATGTAAGACTCATCAAGATCACGGCGCCATAGTGACCATCAGATATAAGACTTGTACTAACGAAAAACCAGTCATATCTCTCTAGATTCTCCCGTACACTTCGTGAAATATACTGGTACGTAGCCTCTATGCGACAGCGCCTTCTGTTGGCGATATGCATCCACCTCGAGCCCCTCACGTGCTCCATCAAACTGCCAAATTATCCCATCAGATACTGACCAGGCACAGCCAGAGAACATGCTCGCAAGGTAGCAAAACACCTCGGCGTGCAGAAGGGCCTCATCTACCTCCTCGGGACCCAGTCTGCATCCGCCGAGGACTCCGATCGCGAATTGCCCTTCCGCCAACGCCGCTAC
Organism: Pseudogymnoascus sp. VKM F-4516 (FW-969); assembly: GCA_000750815.1. Lineage (NCBI taxonomy): Eukaryota > Fungi > Ascomycota > Leotiomycetes > Thelebolales > Thelebolaceae > Pseudogymnoascus > Pseudogymnoascus sp. VKM F-4516 (FW-969). Next base: position 2,156 of record JPJZ01000940.1, on the reverse strand, counting down.
TTCTACTACCTCAGCGGCGTCGACTTCCCAGACTGCTCGCTGACCTACGACATCGAGACCACCAAGCTAACCCTGTACATCCCCGCTCCTGAGCCCTCAAAAATCATCTGGCTGGGCCCAACACCAACCATCCAAGAATGCATGGACAAGTACGAGGTAGACAAAGTAAGCTACACCACCGAAGTCCGTAACCAAATCTTCAAATGGGCCTCCAGCAACTCCCACCAGAAGATCTACATCCTCCACCCCACCCACGCCCCTCCATCCCTCACAACCACCTCCACAAACCTCGACTCCACCTCTCTCCAACCCGCCATGGACGAAGCCCGCGTCCTCAAATCCGCCTACGAAATCTCCCTCCTCCGCCGCGCCAACGACATCTCCTCCTCCGCCCACCGCCACGTCCTCAAAGCCCTAAGCTCCGCAACAAACGAGACGCAGCTAGAGGCTGTCTTTCTGCAGACCTGCATCGCGAAGGGCGCTAAGAAGCAGGCTTATCTGCCTATCGTGGGGTCGGGCGAGAACGCAAGTACACTGCATTATGAGGCTAATAACGAGGACCTCGCGGGCAGAGAGCTGGTTTGCCTTGATGCTAGCTGTGAGTGGGAGTGCTATGCTGCGGATATTACGCGCACGTTCCCTATTAGTGGGACGTTTAGCCCTGAGGCGGCGGCTATTTACGAGATAGTCACTGAGATGCAGACGCGCTGTATTGAGGCCCTAAAGCCGGGTGTTATCTTCCGAGACCTGCATGATCTGGCGATGGAAAGTGCGATTCGCGGATTATTGCGCCTCGGTATCCTGAGGAATGGGACGTACGAGGAGATCCGAGATGCGGGGACGGGACGCTTGTTCTTCCCACACGGAGTAAGTCTACTTACTGGCTAGGTTGCGTGACAGTGCACTAACAACCTCCAGCTCGGCCACCACCTCGGCCTCGAAACCCACGACGTCGACGGCGCCCACCCCCTCCTCGTATTCAGCACCCCCTGCACCACCTCCACCCTCTCCGTCCCCCCTCCCCCACCACCCTACACGCACCGCCGCAAGCTCGAAGCGGGAATGGTTCTCACCGTCGAGCCCGGGGTGTACATCTCACGGTACGCCGTCTCGATATTTGGCGCGGATCCGAAGCACGCGCGGTTCCTGGATTTTGGCGTCCTGGATCGGTTTTATAAGGTGGGCGGGGTCAGGATTGAGGATGATTTGTTGGTTACGGAGGAGGGGTGTGAGAATTTGACGACGGCGCCGAAGGGGGAGGAGATGTGTGCGATTATTAGGAGGGGGAGGGGGGAGGGGGAGTGTGATGGGAATGAGGGGGTTTATTAGGTTGTGTTTCGGTGTAGAGGGAGTGAGGTTTGTTATAGTCCTGGATTGATGTTTAGGTTTTTGTTGGAGCGACGAGTAAGTTTTGAGTCTCTCGAGGGTAAAACAAAGCCATATACCTATTGGATTTATAATGCCAGTTTCTTAGCACTTTTGTAAATCCCGAAATGCTACTCTAAAGATAAATTTGCCATTTTCTAAAGTCGTCTGACTATATTAACAAGCAAGGAAATATAAATATATAAACATGGAGTTCAGGGTCTATGGCGGAAGCTTATCGGATTGTGGTTGGTCCCCGATCAGCGTTTCCACCCCGCCTTCCTTGGATACGTACCCTGCTCGCGTGGGGTCTAACCTGTCACTGTTCCATCACGAACCAACAACTTCTCAAGATGACGATATAGAATCCTACATACCTGTTCACTCATACGCTTTGGCGTCTATAATGTTATATATTCCAGATTGTTACAAAAGTTGAGCGCGCTGAAATTAGACGAGTGAATGAATGAACGACAGTAGAACGCGCTGCACAAAAGAGGTGCAATCGGAGCATATATCGACGTCATATATACGAACGGAAGCTACGGAGTTTCAAAACGCGCAACAATCCGTCTCCTCAAAGTAAGACACAGGAGTCCAAATTGACGACCCAAACGCGCATACACGCACTCACCAAAGAGTGCCAATCATCGGCATGGCAGCTCTCCACGATGCCCTCCAAACCCTCTCCCCCATCGACGCCACCACCGTCCCCCCCTCCCCCACCGGCCTCGACACCTTCCTAACCACCACCTTCAACACCTCCCAACTCCTCATCGACTCCATCCCCC
>JPJZ01000938.1:0-70134 GCA_000750815.1 Pseudogymnoascus sp. VKM F-4516 (FW-969) | reverse complement strand
CACACCCATCCCCCCCATCGCCCCCCCATCCCCCATCACCCATCAACTCCGCTTACCATTCCGTATAAGATCGTTTCCTCTCCCTACCCTTTCACACTTCTCTTCCTCTCTTTCCTCTTCACCTACATTCGTTCACTCACAAACAATCCAGACTTTTAGTCATTTACATTCGTTAACTCACGCCTTCAACTCTACAAACCTCCTAATCAACCACTCAAACCTTTTTTACTTTTTCAAAGTAAATTAATCCCAAATCTTCAAGATGCAATTCTCCGTCGCCGCCGTCGCCGCTGCCCTCGTGGCCACCGTCGCTGCCCACAGCAACGTCACCTACGTTACCGAGGTCGTCACTGCTTACACCACCTACTGCCCTGAGGCCACCACCCTGACCTACAACGACAAGACCTACACCATCACTGAGGCCACCACCCTCACCATCACCGACTGCCCTTGCACCGTCTCCAAGCCAGTCACCGTGACCCCAGTTGTCGTCTGCAACACCTGGTACGTTCTTTTCCAAGAATCAGTCTGAGAACTCTTGAGATCAAAATGCTAACTATTTTACTTTCACAGCGCCCAGCCAGCTGCCCCAACCTACGTCAACTCCACCACCCCCGAGACCACCCCCGCTGCCCCCGTCGTCCCAGTCGGCTCCGAGGCTCCTCAGCCAACCCAGCCTCCTTTCCAGGGCAGCGCCAACCGCGCCGTCGTCGGCTCCGCCGCTGGCCTTGCTGGTCTCCTCGGTCTCGCTGCTTACATCTTGTAAGCAGCTCATATCGAGTTGATCTTGCAAGAATGGTGAAAGGATGAAAGAAACCCAAGCGACGCACGATGATTCTCTGAGGGACAAGGAGTCGAGACTCTTGCGAGTTTTGATGGACACCACTACCGCCCCTTCCTTGATGTGGACAAGATATGATCGGCACAATCTTTTTGGCGATTTTGATGGTTCATGATGACGGATATTTAATAGAGGGAGGGTGTTGGATTTTGAGAATGAGAGGGTCGTGAGGGGGGATTAGAAAGAATCGAGGGATTTATTAATTTAAAGATTTCGGTGTATTTTGCATTGTCTCTGGTTGGAGTCTTATTTTTACGTGTGTTCCGATTCTAATTCATGACCATTATACCTTTATATTTTCTTCCACGTTTTTTTGGTGTGCTGAATGGATGGATTGGACGATATTTTGGGTAGTTCTACTTCGATGGGCGAGAGCTCTGGAAAATATGAAAATGTTAACATACTTCTCTCACCATATCTGCTTGTCCTGGCAGTTCACCATCCAATTCTTCACACATTTTCCCTGTATAAGTCTTGGCTCTTCACCATTTCTACATCAAACAAACACCCTATCCATTCACCTATAGCAACCCAAACGGAACCGAGCAAGACACGAAAGAAAACAAAACAACACTCCACAAAACTCCCCCAAAAAACCAAACAATCTAAATCAGTAACACTTCCAAGTTTTGGTAAAAGGCCCGCCACTATCACCACCACCGAACTTTACCCCCCCGTCCAGCCACTCCCACCTCGCCCTGACACCGCACATCTCCACACACACCACAGGTCTAGAACGCCACCGTTGGAAAAACCCTTCACGCACACACTCCATTACATCCGCCCTATACACTATCGAACCTCGTATCGGATATCGTACCACACCACGCGAGTAGAAAGAGGTAATCTCCACATAAAACGGGTATTTCAGTGGGGAGTTTTTTCACTTTTCCTTGGTCGCGTAGTTATTGTTAGTACTATAGCCTACGATACTCTATTTATCTACAGTAGTTGGCACTGGGAAGGGAAGGGCCTCAACCGCGGTGCCGCTCTACCGAACCCTCCTTGGCGCTGAAGGGCAGAAAACAGGATTTGCTTCTTTGGTACCGAGCTCTACTCTCCTCTCCAACCAACAGCTACCTAGCCTACCGCCTACGCTCAGGAAAATCTACAGTGCAGGTACATGACGGATATGCCCGTGTGTGCTGTTTGCAAAGCACAGTACGCACGGTGATATCCTCGTTGGTTGGTCCGCATATATAGATTCCACTGCGCGGCGCCTGAAAAAACGCCGCCGGCTGCACCGGCTCCCCGGCTGGCCGGGTGAGTTGGCCCGTCCGCCGCCAGTGCAGGCAGGTCCAGTGACCAAACGAAGGGTTCCCTCCCTCCCTTCCCTCCCGCTGGGCTCAGGCGCTCGGGGAGTTGGTTCTCGGAGATAATTCGTTGGCGGTATCCTGTACCAGTATGTACCAGAGTAGATGTAAAATTCTCAATATAGAGTGACTGATTACGTAGACTCTTGAAAGAGATGATGCGTCACCTTGCGAAAAGCTGACATCCCCTCCATCTGACAAGCAAGCTGCAGGGCAAACCGCAAATCCTCCGCGCCACGCCGGTTGGCTGAGCGCTAACGCAGGGGCGCTGTGCAGTGCGGTACGCTGCGTGGTGCGCTGGACAAGGGGAGGGCGGAAAAGTGGTGTTGGCACGCAGGCGGGCGGACCGATTGGGTTGCGTTGCGATGCATGGATTGGATGCATGATGTGCCCGAAAGCAACAACATGCATGCCTACATAGTAAATGTAGCTGTATGCATGCATGCACGTGATGAAATCTTCACAGCGTTGTAATCGTGATTTTTATATTCATCAACCACCAATGCCAGTAGCAACGTATCCCCCCGCCTCCCCAACCTGCCTTTACATATCACCATACTTTAAAAGACAATCACATACGACCATAGACTCAAGAGAATTGGGCATCTCTACCGGAGATGGTCGCTAAATGAGACGACTTTGAGGTTTCTGTTGACGGTAAGTTGACACCCGAATGTTGAATTGTGTTATTAGTTATCATGCCAATGCTGCTTTTATATAACAACACTACTAAATAAACCGGTCGGACGTAAACGGCCATCGGAAAAAGAGGGAGATAGGATGGCGAATTTGCGCTCAAAGGAGAGGAGTTATAGATTACTCTCCTATGGTAGGTGTCACTTTTCCCCAACAGTTAGAACGCGTTAATGCTGTTATATGACTTGCTCTTATACAGTTATATGCCTAAACCACAGGTTATAAAGCGTTACTTTGCTTATCATAGTACAGTATATAGAACAGGCTATTACAGTACTATATCTATACTCGCTTTCGATTGCAATTAGACGACTCTAAAATTCTGAACTCGTTTCCAGCTCTCCTGTAGACCATCTCTCTCCCTGCATAGTTCGATCCGCTTCTGTGCAATACCTGGGTCCTCGCCTGCCAACTCGTCGAGAGCAGCTGCATTCTCTTCGCCATATAGGTGAGTCGTTACGTAATTGGAGGTGAAGAGGCGCAGAGGGCCGTTTGGGCCAAGAAGGTGCCGCTCAACCACCTGCGTGGCGAAGTTGTCGACGAAGCGGTGCATGGCGACATTGTAATAGGAGGCAAGGCTGTCGTGCGTGTTTAAGGTACCAACAAGCCTGGCGTCATGGGCGAGTATAGACCTGATGACTACGGATGTGGAAATTGCGTTAACCTTCAACGGCGGGTCTGCCACATGAGGTTGTTCGTAAATAGGGGTATGTGCTTTGATAGCCTCAGTGATGTCCCATATCCGCTTTTGTTGGTACAGCTGCCTCTTTTCTTGCCTCAGAGGGTTGAGTGTATGTAGCGAGGCACCTTCTTCATCATCTAGAAGACGCCGCAGCTCGTCCTTCGCGTTTCTTGACGATTTGGCGAAATCGTCTTGCAGCCACTGTTGTAACTTCACCCCAAGGTCTTTGTCAGGGCAAGCTGCTTTAATTATCCCAGAACTAACGGAATCGACGGTCTTCTGAACATTCCGTAGCGCGCTTATCGCGATATGTTTCCAATTTGCCATTTGTTGCTTCCATAGCAGAGTTTTGACTGGGAGATTCACTTCATCGGCATCTTCTTTTCCTCTGTACCTTTCTATGGCCTCCTGTATCCAGCTGTAGGTTGGGGTGGCTAAGAGTACTCCTGGCCATTCGACGTCCGGAATTGTACCAATAAGTTTAGCATCCTCCGTAGAATCCCTAAAGGGAACTTTAAGGCCTTCTTTATCCATAGAATCGTAGAAATCTTGAAGACAGCTACGAATGAGCCTTCGAGCGAAAAGTTTCTCGTCGTTAACAATTTCGTAGCGCCCATCTAGGGCTGCTTCCGTCATTTTAGAATAAGCCATTGCAATTTGGTTGATGAGAACAAACTGAGCTTGGTTTGTAGTTCGTGGTGGTCCCAGTTGGTCGATGTGAGTTATGCACCTATCGAGCTTCGTCTCGATTTCGAGTAGCAAACCCGGAAAGCTCTGTTTGATATGTGTATTGCGCATCTTCACGAGGGCTCTTTTCAAGTTATTCCTGCCGAGTTTATCTCTAGGCAAATATTTCCAGTCGTCGCCTTTGAAAAACTCATCCTCGAGCTTGTCTCGCTCAACATCAGTGATTAATTGCTCACTCGCCTGTCGATTCCGAAGGCCATACCAGCCCTCTTTTAAGAAGCGTCGTGATTCTGACTGATCTTTGTTTTGTATGAGGCCAAATACCTATTCTTCGTAAGTAAATCTATTATAGTAGAGTGCTTCAAGGCCATAATTACCCAATCATGTGACTGTTTTTGCTTCGTGTCACACTTATTAATGACTCCAATAACGCGAGATTCTTCATCAGACATATCATTCAGCATCTGGAATATTTCTTGCCTCTCTAAATCTACCACATCAATGACAACACTGTTTCGTCAGTTCTGTAATACTTTAAAAGGGGGTCATTATACATACACAACAATACTTCGAGGATTGTCTAAGTAATGCTTCACAAGTCCCTTGGCGGTCTTGTACTCAGGGTGTGTTTCATTCCCTATTGTAGTGTTTAGATTGGTTCAATTCATGAATAGAGTTAGCTTACCACGCACAAGACCTGGCACATCAACAATTGTGAAATTTGTCTCCTTTGGTCCACGTCTAGTAATGCGCAAAGTTGAATTGCTAAGACGGTTGGGGTTTAGTTTAGAGACCCCTGAGTTTTTCTCACTAGCATCTCCAATGATGATTTTTTTAGCCTATACACGGTTCAGTGCTGACGTCAAGTAACGGTGGAGATATATTGATTTATATACCTGTTTGAAAATATTCGACACCGCTGCCTTGTCTAAAGTAGTAGTTGAATTGAAATCCGTGGGTTGCCATGCAAGCAATTCCTTTCTCCGCTCGGGTGGCTCGTCTGCAGATGGATCAATGGAGATCTCAACAGTCGTGGGATTACCAGCTGACGTTCTCTGGAGAGTGATTTCAGTTGCAAACAGTGTGCACATCTCGTCATTGATTGGGAAAGGAATATCTGTCACGGCTTGAAGAACGGAGCTTTTGCCTGTGCTCTGATCGCCAACAACAACCAACTAAACGAGTTATAACATGTTTGATGACGGGAGTAAGCTGCTCACTTGAGGGAGGTCGAGAGATTTAGACACATCAATCTTCTGGAGGTCGTCAATCAAGTCTAGCTGCATTTGGGTTTGCTGGTCTTCAAAGTCGTATCCAAATACCCCATCTGATGGCGCTTCTATGGACCCCATCGTACTAGTATAGTCTAGAGTTGTCAGCTTAAATCAAGCTATAGGAAGTTCAAGACAATGGAAAAGACAAAGTAATGTATATGCAGCGGAAACAAAAGCAAAGAATTGAGGGGAAAGCGTACTTAAGTTATTGCTTTTAGCTGAACCAAGCGGCTAAGCTTCTAACCCTTCCAGATCCGTACACCAACCTTGTGGTGTTCCATTGCATAGAGGGCACCCACAGCCACAGCAAGGCTGAGAGGTCAGGTCTTAGCTATTGTTTGAAGCTTCTGTTCTTAGCGTCTAACATGGCCATGGCTAGACCGTAACACAGCCGCCATGGGACCGAGTTTTGCAGAGAATAGAATATCACGAGCCTTGCAAACCTTGAGACCCTTGCTGTAAGTTGGAATTCCATCATGCAATGACCCAAAAGCAGCGTTTCATCTGACCTACCTGCGCTACCCGTTGGTTAATATCTACAAGTCACCTGCAGTGTGTGGAACACCAACACAACTAAGTCCCAACTAAGCGCAGTCGCTTATATATGCACCCAGTTAGGAGCTTGTATATACACTCAGTTGGGGCTTAGCTATGTTGGTGTTTCACGCGCAGACTTATCTGTGATTTCCATGGTATAACAATAGGTCATAGACCCTGTATTCCTCTGTGGCGCTGTGGACCCAAAGAGAAATGAAAAACGTCTACTTTAGTCCGGGCGGCTCGTCCCAGCGGCCCGCCAACAGGCAGATCTACTTCATTCCAGTACTGTACATGCTTTTGCACGACTCCGCAAGCACCAGAATCCTAGGAGTATCAAAATTGCGATCAAGTATAGAAATTCTCCAAGTTAAAATGAGATCATAGTAGTAGATTAGTAGAAGTAGAAACAACTCCCTCGGGTCTCACTGGGGGGACGTGCTTTTAGCGGATCACTGTATAGGGGATTTCGGTGGGCGGGGAGGGGGTGGAGGAGCACAGAAGGGGTGAGTCGTTTTTACTGTTCTCTGTGCTTTCGCCATTTGAGCTGATGTTTATCGACGTGTTGGAAGCGGGGTTGGCGCACGGATAGAACGGATAGAAGGGAGCCTAGGCGCAGGTGCCCCGTCTCCGACCCTTACCCTTGGGTGTTTTGGATGGGTCTGATGTTGAAGCCAATCCTAACAGGTGCATCAAGATCGCCATTAGCTTCCCCAGAGGGGTGGAACTAGGCTATACGACTAGACTGGAAGCGCAATCCTAGCGCTTTGTTCGGCTTTGGCTTCAATTCCAACTGCAGACCTATAGCTGGGGGCCAAAAGTACTAGGTAAGTTTTCGAACGAGAAGAGGCACTATGATCACAGACATAGGATGCGGCCTTTCGAGAGGCCTAAGGCAGATTTCAGAATCGACCAACCATTTCGCGTTTCTATGAAGCCACTGTTGTAATCAAAGACATAGGATGCGGCCTTTTAAGGGACCAGAGGTAGGTTTCGGAATCAACCACCCGTATACTGTTTTTAAGCGCTCTTGGGCCGCTTTAGTAGTTGCTCCAGGTAGAGAAGTATAGTTCTTGTGACAGTCAAGGTCAAAGCAGCATTAGTCCTAGAGCAAGAACAGGGAAGCCGAAGGCTGAGAACAGGGGACAGTTTTAGTAGTGGTCTCAACGCGCGAGTGACATAGGTGAAACAGAACGCGACATCTTTTCGCTCATACAGGAGACTTAATGGTGTAAATTACATAGGTTACTGTCATATACGACCATAGACTCAAGAGAATAGTAGTTGGGTGGGTGACCACCAGCGAATACCCACTGTTGTATGTTTTTGCATTTTCTTTTGCCGTCCTTTGGAGCATGCTCCTATCTCGTCATCTTAGTTGTAAATATTTTATCCCCAGAACCCGGAATATCAATTTGAGAGTTCTGAGGAAGTTACGACTGAGGCTGGCTTCGTAATCGTTCCTTCTATATTCGTCAACCTGAGAGTTCTGAGGAAGCTGCGTCTGAGGTTTGCTTGGTAAATCGTTCTTTCCATATTCATCGACTTGGGAGTTATCGGGAAGCTACGACTGAGGCTTGCTTGGTAATCGTTCTTTCCATATTTATCAACATGAAAGTTGCGAGGAAGCTACGACCGAGGGAGGCTTGTTTGGTAAATCGTTCTTGCCTTATCTATCAACTTGGGGTGTCTGAGGAAGTTGCGATGGAGAGAGGCTTAGTGATCGTTCCTTCCATATTCCAACGAACACACCTCAACTCAAGTGCAATAAGAAGACAGTATTTCAACCCATCCAAAGTATTTTAAATTCTCACTCCTCCCCCATTTCCCTCCCCCTTCAAATCCCTATAAAACTACAGCTATGGGTGTTGTATACAAACAAACAAAACAAGAAAAACGAGATATCGAAAGATCAGAAGAACCCCCCCAAACAGGGCGCCCTCCCAAAAATGAATGACAAGAATGGTATAATACTCCAAAAAAGGTCCCAGCCCCCTTCCCCCTTTCCCTTCCTCCAAAATTTTGGTTTTGGTGTAAAAACATGTAAATATGCGCCAGTTGTTGTGTTTCTGTCGGTGGTTGTTGACACCCCGAATCCTCCCTCCTCCTTCAAACCCCACGAATCTTGCGTCAGAACGACGAGGGGTCAGCAGTAATTAAACCCCTCCCATTTAGAACCCCCTAAACGGATCATCCCTCTCCCTCCCTCCCCTACTCTCCTCCTCCCCCGCCGTCCTACTCCCCCCATACCAATCCTCCACATCCGTGGGCGGGTACGCGCGATGCCTCCCCCCATTATAATAACTATCCCTATTCCGACTCCTCCTCCTCCTCTCCTTACTCCTCCTCCTATTCGCTCCTGACCTCGTCGACGACGCACCACTCATCCCCATCCCCATCCCTCCCAGATCATCAATCTGCACCGGATAATCATCCGACCTTGGAAACGCAAGAGGGCTGATAAACGCCTCCATCCTCACCGTGCCGACGGCCTCGAAGAAGTTATTCACCACCGCCCCCGGCCTTGACGACGCGTCAGACGTGCGGATAGAAGTGCGATTTGAGTTCGACATCCCATTGGAGAAACTGATACTGTTCCCGCCCATGACGGAGCTGGAGCGCTGGGAGGCGGTATACACATCACTCGAACCATTCGTGCCGACGCTCATCCCGGCCGTGCTCCCCGCAGGCGCATGGCCGTAATTGCTGAATCCCCCTCCCCCGCCACCACCACCATTACTGCTCCCGCCCCCCGAGAGGGGTCCGCGCTCCGAGAAGCCGCGGAAGGACAGCGGTGGTGGGATGCGCGAGCCGGTGTTGCTGCGCTTGCGGCCGTGGCTGATACCGTTGATCAGCGCGCGGTCGGTGAAGCGCGGGACGATGGGCGGGTCAGCGGCGTCGGGCACGAAGCCGTCGGGGCCGCTGGCGCCAATGTCTTTGACGCTGTGGTCCGTGATACTGGCGCCACCGCGCGTGCTCGTGTCGGTGCGGATGCTGTATTCGCCGCGGTGGATGCTGGATTGGGCTGTTGTTGGGCCGGATTGTGTGGAGAGGATTGTGCGGCCCTTGGCGACGCGGATGGAGTCGCGGATGGGCTGTTTCTGGAGGCGCGCGCCGTTTTGGCGCAGGATGTCGAAGTTGCCGGACTCGCTGGGTGGTGGGTGCGGTGCCATCACCTCAGGGATGGCTTGCGACGAGTGGGCGAGGAAGGATAGAGCTGTTAGCCAGATGTAATGGCGTTCTCGTGATGTTGCCGTGAACTTCAGGGCTCGTGCTGGAGTCAAGATGAGAATAGAGCGGTTGAAGAGATTATTGACGCCCTTCGGCGCCGCATTATCGTCTTTGACATCCAAAACAGATTGGATCGTTACTGTAACCTTGTTAGATATGAACATGGAAAAGACTTGATGTTGCTTACATTTGCGACCACTCTTCCCCATCAGAGCAGACCCAGAAGTAGGCTGTTTGCTACTCCACATGACTGCTCTCTCGTACGGTGCCAGCCAAACCCAGCGCTTATGACGGACGCCATTCGACGCATCGTTGTCCAAGGTGCCTTCGGGGACTCCGAATGACTTCCTCCTCCTGACGTACTTGAACATCCATTCTCCAACCATCGTCTGGGCAATCGCATCAACCACGCTAGTGGCCTGCACAGAGCTGCCGGCAGATTGGTTGGTGTTGAAGGTATTGGCGGTGGTATTTGACGGCTGCTTCCTGTGCGTGCTGTACCCATACGAGCTTCGGTTGTCGCGGTTGCCCATGAACGGCGAAGTGATTTCATTGTTCGGCATAGGTGGCAGCTGTGGGCTCTCTGGAGCTTCTGTCGACGGCGAAAACGGCGGTGGGGATCTGCTCCCACGGCGTCGGGGTCTCCCACCAACATCGGGCAGCGCGGCTGCAGAACGAACCTTACGAATGCTATTGACCCGATAATGTCCTCTGCTCGACGTACGGCGAGACCACGGTTCCCGCGTTGGGCTCCTGCTGCCATCGCTGGGAGCACTCGCGCTGAACGGAGGCTTTCGAGAGCTTGCGCGCGTCGGAATAGGGAACGGAGGCTCCTTGACAGCATCAGGCAAGCTTGGGCTGCGAGAGCGGCCTTGGTGCGCAGCAATCCCGTTTGATATAAGGGCAGCGCGGCGCATGGTCTGCGGTTGTGCTGGTCGAGCAGGTGGCATTACCAGGCTCAGCGGCTTATCGAATTGTCGGATAGTTCGCATGACGGGCGACTTGGCGCCAGACATGTTCGAGGAGTCTCGGATCACCTCGCCGTTGGCATCGTAGCCCCCTTGTGCCTGTCGAGGCTGCTTCTTCACGTGGTTTGAGACAGCTTCCTCGACCGGCTCCTCGTCTTCCGGAACAGACGTTGGCGCCGTCGAGTTACGCTTGCCTCTGTTGAGAGACTTCCTAGGCCTTGGAGCAGACAGCGCTGTCCTGAAATCACTATCGCTCAAGTCACCATCGGCAAAGTCATCCGCGTCATCGGAGCTGACGTTTTCGAAACCAGCAAACAAGCTACTGATGCGAGGGGGCCGTCTGATACCCTTGTCAGTCGAAAGGGGACCATCATCATTGTTGCCCGGGTACGAATCATGTGTCTCGGCTGCCATTGGCGGGGCAGGAGGTGACCGCATAGGAACCGGCGGTGACGAAGGAGGCTCTCCAATGCTCTGGTTGCTCTTCTTTCGTCGTGGGTTTCGAGGAGGCGGCACCACACCCGGCGTGAAGAATCCTGCGGGTTGGGTTGTCGGTTCAGGAGACGGGGGGCATGATGATATTGAGGAAGGCTGTAGATGCAGGGGTAGTAGATTTAATCGTTTATCAACTCTGATTTCCTCCGTTTGCACGGAAGCGGTGCTGTAGGGAACGGATACCTGCATGGAGGCTTGGCACGCAACGTCCTTAAAGTACTGTGGTAGCAGCGATTCTTTGGGCGTTGCTGGTCTCGATGTCGGCGGGTGTATGGAAATCGATGGGATAATAGGAGGCACAGCGGGTGCCTTGGGCACAAGCATCCATTCACCTTCAGTCTGTGTTGAGATCGTGACCATGGGTTCCTTCTCCACTTCCGCGACTACAGTCGGTGTCGTCGGGGTTCTGGGTGGGCTAAGAGGCGCGTCGACAGTCTGGCACGCACTAGAGACCATTGTATCTGCTGCGTTGGGGGCGACCTGGGCAACGGGAGTACTCGCCCGGACGCGTTTGCGGCGTTGGTTGGCCTCAGTCTCTCCCCCTTGGGCATTGTCAACTTGTCTCAGTTGCGGGTCGGCCGCGGCATCTGGTAGTACAGCTGGGTTCGAGGTAGGTGATGGGGGCGGGGTGTACTGCGTGCTGGAATCGACGTATTCAGGCTTACTGACGAGCATGGTTTCATCACCCTCAGCAATGCGACCCTCGAGCTTCTCCAATACGGACTGGTTGGCAAGAAGGCGGCCGCGAGCAACGCTACCAGGTCTCCTTACGCTCTCAATGCTCTGGGTGTGCTTGTGGGTCCTTGACATCATACTATCGCGGCTGAGATTGCGCCTATGCGTTGTGGAAAGAACGCTTTCGCGTCCATGTGTAGAAAGCACGCTCTCGCGCCCATGAGTATTGGAGAGGACGCTCTCGCGCCCGTCTTGGTACATCTGTGACAGCTCGTCGTCGTCACCAAAATCGAGCTCATCAGCAAGACTCATACCATTCAACTTCGATCCGCCACCGGGGAGCATAGAGAACCGGACGCTGTTTGTCATGCTCATCGAGCGAACACTGGCCGTGTCGCTACCATGGCCACCGACATCCTCAGCCTCGGACTCATGCACGGGATGGCTGGCTTGATACGCTGCAACCTCGTCAAGGACGGTCTTTAAGCGTCCTTCAGCTACGTGGACCTTGCGCTCCAGCTTCCTGCGCTCATCTTCCCACGTATCTTTGTCTTGGGCCCACAGGCCGTGAACCCTATCAGAGTCCACTTCCTGTGCCCGAACCTTCTTCTGTGAAGCATCCAATCGTCGCTTCATGTCGGAAACGCTCTCCACAGCCTCGTCGCGCTCTCTTGCCAGCTCTCCGAGCGCATTGGATGTTCCGCCTTCCAGAAGCGCCAGTTGGCGCTTCAAAGATCGGTTCTCCTTTGCATTGGAAGACAGGGTGGACGAGAGTTCCTCCACCTCGCCTTTCGACGCATGGAGAGTCTCTTCGAGCCCCTCAATGGCTCGTATCTTCTCCTCCTGGTCCCGCCTCAAATTGAGAATTTCCGCGACCAGGTTCGCATGGAGCGTCGGGGTGAAGCGTCTCGGGTCCAGTATGGAGATGTTTTCGTCGGTCGTCACGTCCCTCGACTCCCTTCGGTTGTGCATCTCTCTCTCTGCATGGGGTATGGGCCCCGGCGACGAGGCGTGCACTGGCGATACGGACTTCTTCCGCCTTGAGCGTCGGGAGTGACGCGACGAGTTCCTACTGGGTGTGTCTACAGGCGTAGGCAACGGCCGCTGAGCAGCCGCGGCATACTCGTCGTCCGTCTCCCACGCGTTCATCTTGCCCGTCGGAGGGTTGCAAGTGTCATTTGGTTCGTTTCGTTACGGCGCCGGTTCGCCGATCCGTATTGTATGCTGGATTGGAAATTCGATGCTCGAGTCTGATAACAATATAACGCTGGAGAGAGCTGGCGGGGTATGGTATGATTCTAGAAAGACGAATGAACTGCGTGCAACCGTTAGCGCGTGTGAACAACGTGAGAGTCTGGCATTCTGGTAAAACTGACGAGTCTATTCCGGATATCTTTGAGGTAAGATTGCCGACAGGAGAAAAATAGCAGCAATTGGCGGCAGATGATAAGGAGATATTCAAAAACGAAGGGCTCCAGCAAATCGCAGATAGAAGGCGAGTGGTAGGAATAAAAGCTCGAGTCAACTCGAGGTGAAGAATGTCGGATGAAAGTAGAGTAGAGTAGTAGGAAGAGCTGAGTAGAGTCGAGTCGACTCAGCAGCGGTGGTGGAAATGTCGAGAGGTTAATGGTGGAGCGTTGGCTGTTGCTTGTGAAGGGGGGTGGCCCAAGCTGGCCAGATGGGGATGGGATTGGAATGGGGGGGTGGGTGTGGGATGTGATGTAAGGTACAGGTACAGGGACCTATTTAGGAAGTACCTCTTTGTAGGCCAGTCGCAGGGTGCACTAGTTGGTAGATTCGCAAGTCGGCAGTGTATCCCATTGGGACATTGGAGGGCTATAGAGGCGTTGAAAATGGGGGTAATGGAGTGCAAAGGGGGTGTTCATGGGCAGTGTATGCACCGTTCTTTTCGTACAGTTTGTACAGTATTGGTATAGCACGAAAGGTGGACTCGGACTTGGAGATGAGGAACGATGCAACGATCCGAATAGTGCAGCAATTTTCGAGTAGTAGGATCGAGTACAGTAGGGTCGGGTGTCGAGAGTGCTCCGTACGCAGGTTGGTTGAGTGGTTCTGGGGGATGCTCCTGGGGTATTCCTGGTGTTGTTGCCGTCCCTGTCGTCCCTATCGTCCCTTGGAGTGGTTTGCCCCCTTGTTCCTGTTGGCAGTTTGGCGTGCTGTCGTTGGGTGGTTTTGGTGGTTTTCCCCCCTTCTTTCCCTTCCTGTTGGAGTTTGTGGAGATTTCTTTTTCCCAAATTAAGGGTGGATGTGTTAGCGTGTTTGAGATGCATGCGACCTTAATGTGATTGCGACTGTGATTGACACGGACGATAATGTACGGTACTAAGAGGCTAGGGGAAACAGGCGTACAAGTAGAGTAAAGTAGGGTCAGGTAGGGTAGTAATAGAGTATTTTAATCTAGTATAACGGGTGTTGAGGAATGGAAGAAGCAGATGCACTATGGAACGGGGTGCAGATGCCAGATGCAAGATGCAAGATGCGGTATGACTTACTGTAACTGTAGCACTGTCGTACTGGGATGCCATAAAATACTATATATACCACTCGTTCCTGACACCCCTTACTTTGGAGGTTGTATGTTTGGTATGTTGTGATATATTGTGTCTGTATATTCAGGAGTATAGGCAGGCTTATAGGCTTATAGGCTTATAGGCTGTTCATGAAGAGGTAGCACAGATGAGCTGTTCATCTGTTCATGGCTGTGGCTGTAAGGTACAGTACGATACGATACGACACGGTACGAGTACAACAGCAAAACAACAACGCCTCCGCCTCCTTAACTCCTGACAGCTTTCCCCAATCCCGTCATCCCGTCCCTGCCGAGCTCCTTGTCTTGTCCCTTCGCTCCTTCCCTTCCCTCGTCCCGAGCCAGAGCCCGAGAGCCAGTTATCGAGAGCCAGTTATCCAGTTATCCAGTTATCCAGTTATACCCGTTGAATCTATCGAGTCTACCCGTTATGCGAACCACAGACATTACAGAACCAAGGGAACGGGGAACGAACCACAGTAAAGGAACGGTACGCTACTACCACTACACTACACTACAGTACTACTCTACAACTATCCCACCTTACATAAACTGAACATACATCACCTCTCTCTCCTCTCATCTGACCCAACAGATATTAACCAGCCGCGAATACATCCACAGCACCCACAAACACCCACAACACCCACAGCCACGCATCCAACCAAATCTACGGGTTACAGTAAGCAATTACACCCAGAAATAGTCAGAAATAGCAGTGAATTACACCACGTTAGTAGGGGGCCAGCCCCACAAACTGACCTCCCACGCCCCTTCCACCCATTCGTGCCATTCCCTCTCCATACCAGCTCCATTATCTCCAACAAGGGTTAACCAGTCCGGCCCTTCCCCGTCCCACTCAGCAGGTAACCTAGTCCCTGATGCTACACTGTCCCGAGCTGTATACGGCGTAGTTGATCTTTTTCTCCTGCGCTCAACGCTACTCTTCGGTGTACCACCGACTAAAGTACCAGTACAACCCGCGCTACTCCATTCTCCTCTCGTCCTGGCGTAGCGGGTCCCCAACGCCTCATTCGGCATCGCGGACTTGCCGCGGCTCTGCCAAGGAAAAAACCGCATGTCTCTCTGCCAAGATAAATAAACCGTTCAGCCTCGCCATCTTGGCAGAAGCCTCGTCGCGTTTTATCACTATCATATCATATCACATCCATGCCGCCTGTCGCGTCGGCCTCCTCCTAGCAATGAAGGAGTGGTCACGAATCCCCGTCTCGTTCCTCAATCCCACGGCCCAGAGACGACCTATAGCTCAGCCGCAGCCAGGCGCCAATGCACCTTCTCCTGATGACGGCCGCCAAGACGCACGCCCGCCCAGAACCAAGACCCAGGCTGATGGCAGCCAGAGAGTCCAGGATGTGCATCATCTCTGGCGCTCGAGGGATAATCGAAAAGGTACGCCGCCGTTACCAGCTTGCGCTCTTTTCACAGTTTCCAGCTTGCTAACCAATTCGCACAGGCAGACATGCCATAGCCGTTTCCCCATCGGCAGAGGGCCAATTCCTCGCCCCTCCATCCACCAACACTCTCCGGCCTATCCTCCACACCCTCTGGCGCATGCTCACCTACTACCCCATCTGGGACGTCTCCTACCAAGTCGCGCAATGGTTCACCTGGGGCTCCGTAGTCTGGGTCATAAACTCCTTCCTCGTGTGGCTGCCCTCCGTGCGCCCCTCCTCCGCCTTCCCCGGCGAATCCACAAACGGCGGCGGCATCTCCGCCTTCATCGGCGCCACCATCTTCGAGATCGGCAGCGTATTCCTTATGATCGAAGCCGTCAACGAAAATAGAACGCAGTGCTTCGGATGGGCATTCGAAGAAACACTCGAGCGCAACGGGCTCCTACGCCTCCGCCCCAGCAGCGAGAATTGCACGCACCACCACCCCAACAAGCGCAACCTCGTCGGCAACCGCGCCATCCCTGAAGGGGCGTCCGCACACGATAAACCCCTCACGCCCAAGAAATTCGCCGAAGCAAAAGTCCTCGAGACCTGGGTCTGGTTCCCCACCTGGCACGAGCTGCGGCACCACTACATCCGAGAAATCGGGTTCCTGGCTTGCGCATTCCAGTTCCTCGCCGCGACCATCTTCTGGATCTCAGGATTCACGGCGCTGCCGCCTATTCAGTCCGCCTTGTCCCCGCGCGCGGTAGATGGCGCGTACTGGGCTCCCCAGGTCATAGGGGGGACGGGCTTCATCATCTCTTCCCTCCTGTTTATGATCGAGACGCAGAAACGGTGGTGGAAGCCTGCGCCGTATGTACTGGGGTGGTGGGTTGGGGCGTGGAATTTGGTGGGGGCGGTGGGGTTTACGATGTCGGGCGCGTTTGGGTATTGGCATGGGAGTAAGGGGGAGTATGAGGCTGGGTTGGCGACATTTTGGGGGAGTTGGGCTTTCTTAATTGGGAGTGTGGCGCAGTGGTATGAGAGTCTTGTGAAGCATCCGGTGGAGAAGGATAGGGATGCTGGGGAGGATGTTGTGGGTGGTGAGGGGGGTGGGGGGGAGAATGGAAATGGTGCGCAGGATGTAGAGCGTGCGGAGGGGGTGACGGAGTAGATATGGAGGCAGGGTGTGCGGAGTCTTGGGGGGATTATTGGGGGACTGGACAACGCATATGTTATATCATGGTAGATATTTCAGGGGTTTACTTGGATTTAACAACGCATATATATATTGTTATACAGCATATTTTCCGGGGCATGCTTGAATCGCCATACCTTCTATATATATATATATTCGAAGACTTCGAGGAAGGTGCGACTGAGACTTGCTTGATAATCATACCTTCGTTCTATATATCTCGAACACTTCGAGGAAGCTGCGACTAAGACTTGCTTGATAATCATACCTTCCTTCTATATTTCTCGAAAGCTTCGAGGAAACTGCGACCGAGACTTTGCTTGGTAACCGTTCCTTCCTTATATATATCAATTGGAAGTTTGGTATCGAGACGCGGAGGTCGGCTTAGCCCGAGCTTGCAAGACTTGCTTATTATTGTCATGATAAATATGTTGGGGTTTTTGGGTTTGATAACTCTTATTTATATTCTTATCCAGTATACTTTTTGTTTTATTTATATTTTAGAGTATATATACTATTTGGAGTAGGAATATCAAGACGGAGAAAGAAATAATATGTTTATTTTTTATATTCAAAAATAACGATTCTAGACTAGTTAAAACAGACAAAACAGTTATAGGTTTTAGCACTTGAGAATAAGATCACTTTCTACTCGCAAGATGAAGTTGGCAGCAATTTTTGCAGCCTACACAATTTAGTAAGGTCTCAAGGTTACCAGGGTGAGCAAAATATGGCCCGAACTCATGAGTCCGAGCCCGAGCCCGAATTGCGGACTCATAAGTCCGTTGAATTGCTGACTTATGAGTCTAAGCCCACTTACGGTGTGAACTCATTGAGTCCTGGTCCACCCAAAGGACTCACGAGTCCGCTTGAGTTGCTCACCCTGAACATTACTATGTTTTGATGGCAGGACCATAGCTTCAACATATGATTTTACGGGTAGGCAGTGAACAGCACACTCATATGGGCCAGCAGTGAGTGTATTACACCCCCATCAAGTAATGTCTCCAACAGAGACGCATCCTATACCACCACCTATCAACCCCACCCTCCTGCTAGACGGCTACAGACGCTCCAAGAAATATACATAGGCGAACTTCTTCACCTCCTCCACATTGTCCGCCTCCACGACCTTCTCGTCATTGTAAAGGACCCAAGACTTGCCCTTACCCGCCTCAAGCTGCCGCTTAATGAAGGCCACATAATGACTATCGAAGTGTTAGATTCTGCAAGTAAATACGACAACGAAAATAGACGAGCAGAACTTACCCAGCATGTATACTCCCACCCTTATGGCAAATAATCGACTGCAACTCAAACCTAGCAGGCAGCACATCCGACCCCGGCGTCTCCTTCGGGCGCTCTGTATCCGCAGTCTGCGCCCCCTCCTCAACATCGCCTTGGTCATCAGGGTGGCTAAACAGCCAGTCAACAGCGCGTTCCATGTCTCCCCCCGTCTCCTTCAGAGCCTTGCGGGCGTGATTCGGGCTGAACCCCATATTACCCAGATTCTCGAGTTTCTCAGCGTCCACTGGCGCTGATGGCCCAGAAGAGCTGGCGAGAACAAGCGGCTCGTCGATATCGGGGTCTTCCATGTGGGCGAATAGCCATTCCATGGCTGCGTTTGCGTCAGTGTTGCCAGTAGCGTGCAACGCCTTCTCGCAGCGAGCGGTTGGGAAGCCCATCTGCTCTAGGTTGGCAAGGGCTTCTGGGTTTGCTGTGAAGGCGGGCTGGGCGGCTGCTGCATCCTCGGGCATAAGCTCCTCGCTGTCCTGTTTTCCAGGGGACTTGTAGCCATCGAGCGTGATGGGGTCGTCGCCGACGATGACGGGGACATCAACCTTGGTTGGCACCCAGTTAACCTGCATGATTCGTCTAGCATTCACGGCTAGGACCGCGGGGAATGTTTTAAAGAGGGATCTCTTGGTGAAGCCGTCCTTGCTTCCACATGAGACGCAGGTCAATTCAACGACCTCTTCTGCTGTAAAGCTATCCAAGCACTCCTTGAACGTGACAGGCTCGTATTCTGATGCGGAACCGGATGATTCTGACTGATCGGCTGGCCGTTCGATCTTTCGGACAGGAAGCGGGACTGAAATGTTATCCTGCTCTTCTGTACTGTATCTAACCTTCTTACACGATAGACATTGTAGTCGCTGCTCCATCACGAATCGGAATGCATCTGTTGGGTCGCCCAATGCCGGTGGGTGCTGCGAACGGTTGATGAGCTTGAAGAGATGCAGCAGGAACTCAAAGGCATCTTGTTGACGCATTGTCGAGAACTCGACGTGCCCGCGGCCAACTAGATGTTTCAGCATTGATGGGGCGAGGCCTTTTTGACACGGAACCTCTGCTGAATACTCGGATGCAACGACGTCTGAATCGGGCTTTGAGTATCTTCCAGACAGAAGGCCATCGGCGATCTTTCGCAATTGAGTCTCAAGGTCTTGCGCCGGCTCCTGGACTTGTGAGGGTTGGTCTTCAGGGTGGAAGTATCGTTTTTGAAACTGAGGCAACGAAAATAGACACTGGGCAGTGCTGGCCAAGTAGCAGCTGTTACCAAGATTCTTGAGACCCGTTAGGCCAGGGCCGAATAATGGTTTGAGCTCCTTGCCATCTTCGGTGGTCATCGAAAATTCCCACTTTAGATTCTGCTCAATTTGCATTTCCGTGAGACTCTTCTCTGTCTTTTGGCGCTCAGCAAGAAGAATACCCCAGTGAGCCAAATGCTTCCCGAGATCCTCATCAACTCTCTCCTCGTCACATTGGTAGCAGTACACATCCGCTGTGCCTTCAGGGGTGATCGATCCCAATTTGACGGCGACAGCGTGGTGCGATGCATCGGCATGTGCCAAGCCGTGAGACTGTCCACCTACTCCTCCAAACTGGGCTCGACCACAACCCAAGTTCCCGCATTGAAGACATAGCCAGAGGTTTTCTTGCAAGCTGCACATCGAACAGTGACCAAGATCTTGAGACTCGATTGCTCGTGCCGGTTCTTGGGCGAGCGTAAGGACATGCTCGCAAGACGTCATCTCCTGCTCCCATGCTTTGACTTCTTCTAGTCTAGAAAATGTGTTTGCCTTCATGACTCCATCAACAACCGATGCGATGCGGGCTGAAGTTGTATCCACATCATCAATCCCGCACTCGTAGCAACGAACGACTAAGTGGGTATCGAAACGATCGGCTTCGGTTTCTGCGGATATGGCGAGCTTCGACATCTTTTGCCTGGGTTCATCTCGTTCAATTACTCGCTTGGTTCGGCGGATGTTGAGAACGAGAGGGTGCTGTGACCGAGCATAGTGAAGTTGGCTATGATTCCTGTCGCCGGTGCATCCTCCATTGAAGCAATAGAGGCAAACGTCTAGTCCCGTCGAATCATCCTGGGTGAGGATATTAATAATGTATTTTTGCGTTGTTCAAAAATCTTGTATATGCTTACAATAGAATCAAAGCACTGCGTGCAGTCTTCGCGGTAGACAGCTTGATTCGGGCCAGGGGGGCGCAGCTCTGTTTCGTTTGGTTAGCAGACTGACATCCATGAGACTTGTATGACACAAGATTAAGCTTATGAGGTACGGAAGGAATATGGGCAGTGAGCTGGATTGCGACTGTCATGAGCTTACCCAAAGATTCGAGATGTTTACACGCCATATTGCGTCTGCCTAAAGCAAGCGTACGGGGAAAGAACGAGGTTACGAAAGATTGTAGTATTGTGGTATTCGGAATTCACGAGAACTTGAGACAATTAGATGTCCATAATAAAGAGTGTCGTGTTTTGCAGTGGATGGTGAGCTTGCTTGTTATCGAAGGGAGCAGTTGGTGTTGTCTGGACAAAGAGGTCTATAACTTGAGCAAACATGACAAAATGGCGGGATGACGAGAGGGGCGGGGTTGTAGCCTGGGAGTACTGAATGTACCTCCGGATTTGTCACTTTACTATCTTTACTGTGGGGGGTGAGTTTATCAAGTTGGGAGGGGTGATTACGAGTTAATCACGTGCATCGGAATTTGCCACCCTTACCGGTGATTTCATATTTCTGGATCTCCCGCGGCAACCGTTTATCTGATCCTCGTCCTCTTACTCAATACCCACACACCTCGAAATTCAACGACAACCTACCTCATCATCAACTTCGAATCGTTAAAACTATTACGATTTGGACCAAATTGATTTATTATACAACTGCGGCATCTACGATGTTTCAACGCGCTATCGCTACTGCTCCGCGGGCGGCCGCGAGGGTACTATCAACTCCTACCCGGGCATTAGGACCTTCTTCGGCACGGATTGCAACACCCGTCATCGCGAACCGCATCGCAAATGGCCGCAGACAATACCACGAGAAGGTGCTTGATCACTACTCTAGGCCGCGCAATGTCGGAAGCATGTCTAAGGCCGATACCGATGTCGGAACCGGACTTGTTGGCGCCCCAGCTTGCGGAGATGTGATGAAGCTCCAGATCCGCGTGGATCCCACCAACAACACCATTTCCGATGTGAAGTTCAAGACCTTCGGATGCGGTTCAGCAATCGCCTCGTCATCATACTTGACTGAGCTTGTTCGTGGAATGACATTGGAGGAGGCCGGAAGGGTGCGGAATACAGAGATTGCCAAAGAATTATGTCTACCTCCAGTGAAGCGTACGTACAACAGCCAAAATATCGAGAACTATTTGCTAACTATACCATAGTCCATTGCTCTATGTTGGCAGAGGATGCAATCAAGTCAGCTATTTCAAACTACTACACCAAGAACCCGGAGACCAAGGCTACTAATCTCGGAGGAACTGGCTCAAGCCTGCCTAAGATTGATATCGAGACTGTGGCCCAGGGATCATCGGCGACAGCGTAAGCACCAGGGCACCTGTTGCGTGGAGTACGTGTGCGGCCATGGGTGGCATGACGAGAGTTTTCAAAGACGGGGAATTCGGTGAATTCGGTGAATTCGCATGTAAACGAAAAGAATTGGTAAGCAGAGTAACTTCTGCTTGATGGCGGGCTGGGTTCTATGAAAATTGGTATCCGGAAATGGCCTTGAGCTAGTTAAAAAGTTCCATGCGACTCAACTCTCCTCTTTGGATTATGTATATTTAGGGGTTCGATATTGCTCACTGTTCCAAATTGGGATAACTTAGTTTGAGCGCAGGGTCGTTCTATTAAATAAATTCAAAAGCCTATAATTGATCACATGACACGCTGACTGTACACGGCGAAAATTTGATCCGAATGTGAAAGCCCAGAATATTTTTTGACTTAGCCTCGTTCCTGGTTGGAACTTTTGAGAAACTTGACAGTTTTGTACAATTGCGCAATCATGGTCAAGAGAGCACTGGAAGAAACCGAGGTCGCTGCGGCGTCCGCCGGAGTACAGGTAACTGCGCCTGCGAAAAAGAAGAGCCGCAAGGAAGCGAAATCAGACGGCACAACAGACAATGGAGCCAATGGCGCCGAGGATACTGTAAAAGAAACAAAGGAAGAGCGCAAGGAGAGGAAACGTCGCGAGAAGAAGGAGAAACTTGCCGCTGAGCAAGATGACGATGTGTCGCCAGAAGATGCTGCTGCTCTGAAAAAAGAGAAGGCTGAGAAGAAAGCACTGAAGAAGGCGAAGAAGGCGGCGAAAGCTGATAAGGCCGAATCTGCCTCAGTTACGCCCCCGTCCACCGAGTCGACTACACCAGCAGAGCCCGCCAGCAATGGCAGTTATACTCCGTCTGCCGACTTGACGAACCTCCCTCAGTCCGAGATTGACAAATTCTTGACTGATAACTTCATCAACATTACGGACCCAACGTCGCAAACTCTGCTTAGACCCATTACCGACTTTGCTCAACTTCCAATTACCGACCCAGCCCAGCGCGCGCCCTTCAAAGACTTCAAAGCCCCTACCCCTATCCAGTCGGCTGCATGGCCGTTCTTGTTAGCTGGCCGAGATGTCATCGGTGTTGCGGAGACAGGTTCAGGAAAGACAATGGCGTTCGCCGTGCCATGTATCAGACACATCAGCGCGCAACCAAAGTTCAAGGGAGCGAAGGCTGTCGTTGTTTCGCCAACCCGTGAGCTTGCGATGCAGAGTTACGAGCAAATCAACAAGCTGGCCGCTTTGTCTGGCATGCAAGCCGTCTGTGTATACGGAGGTGTGGCAAAGGATGAGCAGCGAAGAGCGCTTAAGACTGCCGACATTGTGGTTGCCACACCAGGTCGCCTGAATGATCTTATCCAGGAGGGCTCTGCGAACCTCAGCAAGGTCAGCTATGTCGTCTTGGACGAAGCTGACAGAATGTTGGATAAAGGTTTCGAAGAGGAGATCAGAAAGATCATCAACACGGCCCGTCCCCTGGGTCAGAGACAGACACTCATGTTCACCGCAACTTGGCCAGAATCTGTTCGGTCATTGGCATCGACGTTCATGACGACACCAATTAAGATCGCTATCGGAGACAACCCCACTGGAGACCTGCGTGCGAATACTCGTATTGTGCAGAAGGTCGAGGTCGTCGACCCTCGCGGCAAAGAGTACCGCCTGTTGCAAATTCTAAAGGAGCACCAGAGCGGCGCCCAGAAGGACGATAGGATTATTGTCTTCTGCCTCTACAAGAAGGAAGCAACCAGAGTTGAAGGCTTCCTCCGCTCAAAGGGTATTAGAGTTGCTGGTATCCACGGCGATTTATCACAGGAGCAGAGGACCAGGAGTCTCGACGCTTTCAAGAAGGGAACTACACCGGTACTTGTCGCCACTGATGTTGCTGCAAGAGGTCTGGATATTCCAGCGGTGAAGCTTGTCTTGAATTGCACGTTCCCCCTTACTGTGGAGGACTACGTCCACCGCATTGGTCGAACTGGAAGAGCTGGCAAGGAAGGGTTGGCAATCACCCTGTTCACGGAGCACGATAAGGCACAGTCTGGAGCGTAAGTCTTTCTAATTTATACCCCGTAACTGGACAAGAATCTAATGTGCCGCAGCTTAATAAATGTCCTCAAGGCTGCAAACCAGCCAGTCCCAGACGAGTTACTTAAATTCGGCACGACCGTGAAGAAGAAGGGTCACGAAGCCTATGGTGCATTCTTTAAGGATGTGGACACCTCCAAGGCCGCGACCAAGATCAAGTTCGACTAAGGACCGTTACGATATTGGGATCATGTTGGTGGCGTTCGGATTGAGCGGTAGCATTGCAAAAGGAACTTATGCTCGGACACGACGCTTATTATGTTAGTGTATATGTTCAGTAGATTAGAGTGGATTTCCTTACAGAAGAATGAAGAAGCCTGCTCCAATTAAAGTGGTGGTAATGAAGTGTTTGATATCGCTGCCCTCTTGTGCGTTCTGGTGGTAAAATACGGCAATAGTCCCTATAGCACCAGCAACCGTTGTTGCGGTTGGTAATATCAGAGCCAAGTTCAATCGGCTATTATTCCTGCGGAAAAAGCTGTTGATAAAATTATAACTCCATAGTATGCGAAACACCATGTTCGCCATATTTGCATAAACAAGGCCTGTCGCGCCCAGATCGAGCAGACGGAGGAAAACATAGCCAGTGCTAGCGAATCCAACAGAAAATGCCAGCATCCAGACGGATTGACGGTTCAGTTGAGATTCCGTCGCAACAACGGAGACGAAAGCTTCCAGGACGCCATTGTATGCCAGAAGGGGTATGTAGTAGCAGTACTTAGAAAGAACATCGCCTGCACCACTGGAAGCCCATCTACTACCGACAACAAATTTCAAAAGCAATGGTGCCATGGTTGGTCCGACAGTCATTGCCGATATTGACATGAGTGTGTATATCCGTAGTAGCTTGTGCAGATCGTCGCTAGCGGATGATATTGTTTTACTCGACCGCTCGCCGTTGCTAGAGTAGAGAAGCTTGCCAAAATAGTTCCTGCTGCTCTCTTCGATGGGTTGGAACACCATGCGCGCAACTAGGCCGCCATAGTTTGATGCCAGGGCATATATTCCCTGGGCAGAAAGTGAAGCTAGATATGATATCAGGAGCACATCTCCTTCTGTCAGAACATGTTTGACAACCCCCTGTACAAAAAGGCTTGCCCCCAGCGTCACCAGCGGTTTTGAGAAATATGACATAATGTAAGTTTCATTACTACTAGTTCTAGTAAGTAAAATGGAAGCCCAAGAGCCAAAACCAACGTACCTCGGTGCTATGGGTCTCGCAAGCAATGAGAAGTTGCCTGCAGTAGATATAGCTGAGACTCGCCAGAGATAACATAACAGTATTGACAAGCCATAGGTCCATTGGCCAATGGCAAAGGGAAACACGCCTAAATCCAAGCCAGTCCTGGAAGCGAATATGATAGAAGCGCATGTCACGACGCAACGAAGTAACGCTCCTATAGACTCAGCAAAAGCCCGTGTTTTGTATTCGGACTTCTGCTGGACAACCACAAAGCATGGTTCGGCCAGCAACTCAAAGATAGCTGCGATCGCATAGAGCTGTAGGGTTTCTTTGAAGTAAAGGGTGCTGAGAACCTTGGGGTTGGAGCGCAAAGAGCGCACATATGCCCAGGCCAGTACCGACGCAAAGAAGACCCCCAGGCATATTGAAACGTAGGCAAGATTCACCAGTGCCTGCGTCTTTTCTATGGCCAGCTTTCTCTTCCGTTCCGACTTTTCTCCCTCCTGTGTAGATTTGTCTGCCTCCTCATGACTTTCAGGAAGTTCGGACTGCCGTTGTATCGCTACTCGCAGGGACTCTCGGGCGAAAAACAGTACCGATATCAGGTACACCTCGAACTGGGTCGATATTCCCAGCAAGTCTGGAGATATGAATCGGAGGAGGATCTGATTGGCGCCAAACGTTAACGCTCGCGAGCCTATTTGTAAGGCGATAAGGAATGTCGCGCCATGAGCAGATTTTTCGAGAAGAGACTGCTTCGCAGAGCCAGCTGTCCCTGTCGCGTCCATACCTGTCGATTGAGCTATGAATAGGGAAGCTTGCTGGAAGTTTGGGCGTCGGACGGAGCGGATTTTCTTTGATCCGAAGTATTTATAGCGCCTTCAGAGGTTCAACCCCAAGAAAGCCAGTCTTTCCACCCCTCTTGTCCTTTTTTAATGGAGAAAATGCAGCATTAGCAATGCCCATGCCGTTTTTGCGAAGAAAAGCAAGGTTCCCTCCAGGTTTCGCCAGGGTTGGGGCAAGGGATATCTTTGTTGGTCGTTTGTCAGCCTCGTTATAGTCTTCGTCAAATATCGTCTTTGCTGTCCCTAAGATCTTCCGCTTCTTCTTCTTGGGCTCTGGTTCGTCAGGGATTATAGGCTCTGGACCTCCTGATGATTTTTTGCGGCTGTTGCGCTCCAGTTCGTCGGGGATTATAGGCTCTGGACCTCCAGATGACTTTTTACGGACGTTGCGCTCCAGTTCGTCAGGAATCACTGGCGCTGGAGCTACTGATGACTTCTTACGGACCTTGCGCTCTATTTCGTCGGGAATTATTGGCGCGGGAGCTCCCAGTGATTGTTTGCGGCTGTTGCGCTCGCTCTCGATGGCTTGCTGTCGAGCGTTCCGTTCCTTCTCGAGTGTAAGTTGCCGAGCGATGCGCTTGCTCTCAGCGGTAAGTTGTTGAATGTTTCGATCTTTCTCGGCGATAAGTTGGGCGTTTCTCTCGTTCTCAATGGCAAGTTGGGCATTTCGCTCTTTCTCGAGGGCAAGTTGAGTGTTTTGCTCGTTCTCAATGGGAAGTTGGGTGTTTCTCTGGTTCTCCAAAGCCAGTTGAGTGTTCTTCTGGTTCTCCAAGGCCAGTTGAGTGTTTCTCTGAGTCTCCAAGGCCAGTTGGGTGTTTCGCTCGGTTTCAGTGGCTACTTGTCGCTGCAGTTCGTCGTTGTCATTTTGGAGAAGAAGGATTTGAAGTTGAAGGCGCCGCGAGTTTTCGTCCTTGAGGATGCTTTCCTGCTTTAGAAGGCTATTCGAATATTCCAATTCCATGCACTGCGATGTTGACATGTGCTATAAGTTCGTCAGTAACCCCAATAAACCCCACCAGGTGCATTAGAACACACCTCGTCAGTAGTTGACTCCTCGAACATCAAAGATGAATCCATGTTATGCATAAGTATAGCTCGAATAGCTGTAAGTATTAGTTAAACATAAATATGAGATACTCCAGTAACTTGGTATCTATTTACTTGTTCATGGGTAGATACATGCAATCGCGTCAACTGTAAACAACGCTGTCAACACCCCTGTTAGCTTACTGGACGCTTACGTAAGCTTGGTTTGAGGACAACGAGTAGCTGTAAGGCCAGCTCAACTACATGCGTTGAACGCAATCGTAACGATTCAATTGAACGACACATCTTTCTTCACGATGCGTCTCTTCGGCGATTTGATATTCGCCCTTCTTCTGGCGCCATGCCTGGCCGCCAAAAAGGCAGCCACGGACCGATTTCCCGATTTCCACGCCAAGTCTCTCGTGTCGTCTCCATTGAAGCTGACCGATTCGAGCTATGGCAAATTGACCCGGACACCAAGGGATTACTCGGTCGCAGTCCTCTTGACGGCTCTGGAGCCAAGATTTGGATGTGTGATGTGTACTGAATTCCAGCCGGAATGGGAACTCCTGGGCAAGAGCTGGGCCAAGGGCGACAAGAAGGGCGAATCCCGGTTGATATATGGTACACTGGACTTTGTCGATGGCAAGGACACTTTCCAATCGGTAAGACCATTGTGACCAGGAAATATATATGTACTAATAATACTAGCTTGGACTACAAACGGCCCCAGTACTGTTATTCTTCCGACCCACAACCGGCCCCCTCGCTGTGGCAGGCAACGCACCTCTCAAATATGACTTCACGGGCGGGTGAGTTCTACCTGCTGTTACGCATATGATAATCTCTGACTTTGATAGACACCAATCCGCCGAGCAAATCCACGCCTGGATCAGCCGTCAATTACCGGATGGCCCTCATCCCCCCATAAGCCGCCCTGTCAACTGGGTGCGCATTATTGCAGTAACAACGACTGCTCTGGGAACAATCACATTCCTGAGCATTGCCTGGCCGTACTTGCTGCCTATCGTCCAAAACCGTAACCTCTGGGCAGCTATCAGTTTGATTGCCATTCTCCTCTTCACAAGTGGACATATGTTCAACCATATCAGAAAGGTGCCGTATGTCGTCGGTGATGGACGTGGTGGTGTCAGTTATTTCGCAGGAGGTTTCTCCAACCAGTACGGTCTGGAGACGCAAATAGTGGCTGCCATTTGTAAGTATTCGCCCTCATTGTCTCTATGTACATGTACTGTGAATCATCTAACACAAACAGATGGCCTTCTATCCTTTGCTACTATATCGCTGGCCCTCAAGGTTCCCCGCATATCTGACCCGAGGACTCAGCAAGTTGCTGTGATTGTTTGGTGTGGCATTATCTTCGTCATGTACAGCTTCTTATTGAGCGTTTTCCGGATCAAGAATAGTGGATACCCATTCTGGCTTCCACCGTTCTCATAGTCGTGGTTGTGTATTCCAGGCACGCCGTGGTGCCACAAAATCAGAGAAAACATGTCTTCGTGATATGGGGTGGCTGAAGAAGTTGAGGATTGTGGCCTTGTAAGAATTACTGGGTTTCAAGCGATGAGACTCAAAAGATGTATAGAACGGGCAATGTATATGCCTTTGCGTATTTGACCAAGTGCTCATCCCCTCAGTGCTCGCTTTAGATGTGAAATTATTATTATTATATTTCTCCAGTATAACCTATGTATGTTACAGTGCTTCTCGGAGGCTGTTACACCCCACCTGGCCCAAAAATGTCTTCATATTTGGCCGCTTCCTTTCGGCGTAACGCCACAAAATATGCCTCTTTGGATTCCTAATCTCATAAGCTTGATGCTGGAATGAATTTCCTGGGGGGTACAAACACTTCTTGAAGATTCCGGCTTCTCTCTATGGACGGCACCGAACAACTTCTTCAGGCGGTTCTCCAACTGTTTATCTTCGGCGCCTTGGTAGAACTTGCAAACAAAATGGCCGCCAGTTTTGAGAGTCTCGAATGAAAACTCTAGCGCAGCGTTGCATAGATCCTCCGAGATGTTAGCTAGAGCAGGGAGTTGATGGGAGTTTGGCTCGTACCATGCTTCCAGTGTGGTCTCTGAACGGTATACCGCTCGTATTCATCATCCTATACGGATTACTTAGACTCCTCTTCCAAAAACCACTCGTCTGTTCCCAGGGTGCGGACATATCACTTAGAACAATATCAATCGTCTTTCCCGCATCATCCTTGAGCTTCTTGCCCTTGTTCCCTGTAGGCGCATCTTCTAGAGGACTGTCCACGCCAAATCTAGTGGCGATTACAGAATCAGGAGTCTGTGAGTCGGGCTCATCACCTGTGGCAACGAGCAGCTGTTGGCGTGGTCGACCCCTATGTGGATCATTGAGAAACTGTTTGATCTCTGCCTGCACTTCTTTTGACAAGAAATTTCCTTGGATCGTAGATACTCCCTTCGGCGGCTGAGCTGGAATGATATCTATTCCAACAATACGGCCATTGGGCTTGGTGCGTTCCACAGCAACCTGTGATTGAGCGTCAAGCGAATTCCCAATAGCATTTTCAGAAACGGCTTACCTGTGACCAGCTTCCTGGTGCATAACCCTAAACTGTCAACGATTGGAACATTAAGGTGGGTCAGCAGTTCCTTACAAGATCTATAACAGTCTGTCCCTTTTTAAACAGCTTGTATTTCGAGTCGATCTTTTGAGTTATTAGATTCGCTTCACATATATTAAGGGGGTAAACGGAATCCTACCTCCAGCAATTTGAATGCTGCCCGGCTCTGAAGGCCTCTAACCTTAGCTTCCCTCGCAAAGGAATCTCGCCCTTGCCTGCTCTTCCAACGGGTTGAAGAGGAAGAGGAGCTTTGTCTCGTTAGGGGCAGCGCATAGTTAGCCCGAGAACAACACTGTGCAACCAATCGGCACGGCGTCAGCATATGGCGATGCAGCCCCCCATTGCGGATGACCCTTGCTGCCGGCAGAACAACGAAGGGTGGCATGTAGAATTAAATGGTCAAATGGCCACCTTCCATAACTAGATAATGTCGATTCTACGTGGTTTGAAGTTCTGGCTCACGGGAAATTCGCGAAATGCACGATAGGTGTCTTTCGGACGCCCTATCCAGAGCTTTGACCTGGGGTTGTCTCACAAGCTTTTATGGTGGATTTATGCAAGATTGGGCTGTGACCAGTACCACGGGTTCAATCCTGATCGTGATCTCCCAACCCCCACAAAGGTTCCGATCGAGAAAGAAAAATGTTTATGAGAGAAATATGTCTATGATGTAGATAACTCTTATTTGGACCGAATTAAGCAAGGTAACAGGCACAAGGCACAAGTCGCATGTGATAGTCTCTATCCCTGGACTACTGTAGTAGTCGCATTATAGCCCCCAGTGCACAGTGTTCCCGAATAGGAAGCCGCATCGTCATGTTTAAAGTATGGGGCACACATGCAAAAGCGGGGAAAGGGCTGATGATGATGCGCGGCACACCAGTCCCGTCACGGGAGGATTGCTGGGATAGTACAAATCCATATCACATTTAGTCCATACTAGCCACTCACAGCTACGGATGGCGGCGGTTGGCGCACGCGGGACCCTCTCGGATCAGAAGGTAGCTGAATGATTTGATTCAGGGAAGCGAAGCACATGCGGGTACGGTCGTCTCGCGTCGCTACGGTGCCTGGTGGCAGAGAGAAAAGGGTGCTATATCGCCGGTGCTTGTACGTTTTGGGGTGGGATCAGACGTTGGCTGGCATACTAAGTGGCATACTAAGTTCAAAGTATAGCTAGGATATACTGGGATATATACGATGGATGCAAAGCTTGACGGCTTGCTGCCGAGGTGGGGTAGGCGAGGGCAGGGCTGGGTGGGTATTAAAGATGAGCAGGCGCCGCCGCCGTGGTGGGTGCAGACACGAGAGCTTATTGCAAAAGAGCTATTCGCTATGGATGAGCACGAGAAGTATGATCTCCTTGATGACGCCGGTCGCGAGGGCGAGCCGGTTAGACAGCGCACGCGGCGGGGAAGACTGGCAGCATGGGTTGCCTTGCCGTTCGTGATAATCGCTGTGGTATATGCGGCCTGGGCGTTTTCGATTAATCTGCAGGATGAAGCGGCTGGCTGGACGCAGAGATTTGGAGGCAATGGCCCCAAGGAGATTCGAGATGAGGGAAAGCAGGAGTACCTCCTCGGTGTCGGTAGAGCTGATATCACTGGGTATGGAACCCGCATTCTATAAACCATACGCAAGACGCAGATTCTGACAGCTCTTAGTCCGGTCGTAGAGCTCACCTTCATGGGCTACGCCAACTCGGATCAAATCGGCACGGGCTTGCGCCAGCGCCTGTACTGCCGCGCCTTCATCGTCGGTGACGTTGATAAGCCAGACGATAGGTTCGTCTACCTTATCACCGACATTGCTATGGGCGACACGGCAATCCGGTATGGGATCCTGGAAGGGCTTGCTGCATTGGGCCCCGAGTACGCCGTGTACTCGCAACAGAACATCGCAGTTACCGGAACGCATTCGCACTCCGGTCCGGGAGCGTGGCTTAACTACCTGATCCCGCAAATCTCGACCAAGGGTTTCGACAAGCAGAGCTACCGAGCCATTGTCGATGGTGCAGTCCTCTCTATCAAGAAAGCCCATGAGAGTCTTGGCCCTGGATACCTGCGCACCGGCCAGACAAAAGTATTCGGTGCCAACATCAACCGCAGCCTGTTCGCTTACTTGGCAAACCCGGCTGAGGAGCGGGCAAAGTATAATATTAGCTCAGAGGATGATGGATCGGTTGAGAAGGACCTGACGATGTTGACCTTCCAGAGCACTGCGGGCAAAGACCTTGGCGTTCTGACTTGGTTCCCTGTCCACGGGACGAGTATGTTGGGAAACAATACCCTAGTAACAGGCGACAACAAGGGCGTCGCAGCATATCTTTTCGAAAAGTCCATGGGCGGAGACTTTGTGGCAGGATTCTCCCAAGCGAACGTTGGAGACACGAGTCCCAATGTCCTTGGAGCCTGGTGTGAAGACGGATCAAACCAGCAATGCTCCTTCGAAAATAGCACCTGCAGCGACGGGAAGAGCGAACAGTGCCACGGGCGTGGTCCGTTCTTCCGCGAAAAAGATAACGGCGCAAAGTCGTGTTACGAAATCGGCCGGCTGCAGTACCAAGCAGCCTCTGGCCTCTATTCCAAGATCAAGGATGGGGACTCATACATTGTCGGCAACTCGGTGAAATCGTACCACACCTTCAACGACATGTCGTTTTTCAAGTTCCCTCTCGCCAATGGCACGGTCGTAGAGACCTGCCCAGCGGCCCTGGGCTACTCGTTCGCTGCAGGAACAACAGATTGGCCAGGTCTGTTCGACTTCACGCAGAACGACCCCGGCGAGCCCGATGCGAACCCAATATGGAAACTTGTTTCCGGGCTTCTCAAAGCGCCCACTCCAGAGCAGAAGGCATGCCAGTACCCGAAGCCGGTGCTACTTGACGTTGGCGAACTCACGGTTCCATATCTTTGGACGCCGAATGTAGTAGACGTGCAGTCCTTCCGCGTGGGACAGTTCTTCATTATCGTCGCTCCTGGCGAAGCCACCACCATGTCTGGTCGCCGTTGGAAGTCTGCCGTCCACGACGCTGCCATCTCCATGAAGCTCACCGGATCTCCTACCTCTGTCGAACCCGTCGTCGTCATCGGCGGCCCTGCAAACACCTACGGCCACTACATCGCCACGGAAGAGGAATACGGCATCCAGCGTTACGAAGGCGCAAGCACGCTCTATGGACAGCACACACTAAACGCGTACATCAACCTAACGCTGACCAACTTACCCTACCTCGCCCCCGACGCCGCCGACCACCCAGCTCCCGGCCCGCTTCCACCAAACAACGCCGACCACAGCTTCAGCTTTATCACGGGCGTCGTATACGACAACCCGCCAATCGGCAAGAAATACGGTGCCATAAAGACTGACGTTGCAGCGAAGTACACCCGCGGCCAATCCGTCTCCGTCACCTTCATTGGCGCGAACCCGCGTAACAATCTTAGATTGGAAGGCACTTATGCGGCTGTGCAGAAGCGCGACGCATCTGGCGCATGGACGACGGTGCGCGATGACCGCGACTGGAGCGTGCTGTATAACTGGAAGCGCGTGGATGGTCTGCTGGGGACGAGCGACGTTACAATTGTGTGGGAAAGCGAGGCAGATAGCGAGGCCGGAACTTATAGGATTAAGTACTTTGGAGATGCGAAGGCGCCGATTGGAGGGAAGATTTCGGCGTTTGAGGGGACGAGTGGAGAGTTTACTCTTGCTTGAGAGAGGGTCGTTTGATGTGAGGGGCCCAGAAAGGTTTCGAGTAATGAGTGGATGTTGTGGGAGATGGATATATGAGTTATGTCTGCATAGTTTAATAAAACGTTTTATTTGAGTTTCAAGGGGTAATAATCCAAAATAACTGACAGCGGATCTCATATTCAAGTGTACTCAACGGAATGGCTTGTATGTACTGTGATATTCGCTAATTTAAATACATTTAAACTCCATCATATAACTTCGTACAACTTCTTAAAACCCAAGCGCTTTATTTCCTTCCTCCAAAGCTCTCCTAACACCCTCACTATCCTCAACGTTCCACTTCTCAACTCCCACAGATCGTCTCGCCTCCTTGCTCTCCTTTGCCAAATCGGCCTCGGACCCGCGCCCAACGTGGTGTTCCTCTCCCACTCCGCCCGGGAAATCTGGTGGTGGGATGCCCTTAATGAAGTTGGCACGCTGGCGCGCAAGGTATGCGGCATTGGCAGGGGTGAGGGGGGTGGCGGGGATATAAAGAACGCTGGAGTCGGTGGTACCGGTGTGGGAGGTGTCGACAGAGTGAATTGCTGGGACGAGTTAACTATGTGTTGGTGCAAATAATAGGTGTGGGGGTACTCACTGTCGCAGTGCCATGCTACGTAGTCGCCAGGACGGACGGTGGGGACATTGACCATCGAGTTCTCCAACTCGAGATGAGGGTGGAGTGTATCGTTCAGCTCGAGACACTGACTCGGGTAAGCGCCATGTAGCGTCGAGTCCTGCTCCTTCTTCAACCTCCAGTTATTAACTGAAAGGAAGTCCTCCTTGGCCATGCCCTCCGGGCCACGCACCGCCTCAAAGAATGGGCGAAGAAGGTAATACGCCGTGGCCCTATCAAATAATGGGTTGACCCTAAGCGTGCCCTCTCCAGGTGCCGTGACCGACATGCTCATCCAGCCCTGGAACATACGGAACATACTGCAGGCGCCAGCGCCGGCGTAGTTATCACTGACAGCATCCAAACGACTAGACGACTCCCATGGATCGAATGCAGCTAGGTCGCCGCGGAACACGGCGTCATAAACGCCACCGAGCCCGTATCCGTGGTCTTCCCAGCGCTCGACGCTGCCGCCGTCGCAATGTGGACCGAGCGCGAAACGGTTATCACCCGGGTTGCGGATGCGGAGGCGGTCGGCATAGGAGACAGGGTGGGTGGGTGATATGGGCGCGGTGGGGGAGGAAGAGCTCCAATGGCTCATGAGGAATGCTTGTGTGGCGAGGAGGTTCGAGTGAGCGCGCGCCCGAAGTTGGGGGCGTGACCAGTAGAGTTCGTAGACCTGAGGGTCATCGGGGGGAAAGGCTGATGAGGATGTTAGCTTGGGTGCAGATGAGACTAAAAGGCGGATTGGAAGTACCTTTCGTTTGTGGATTTTGTTTGATATATTCTCTGATCTCGGCCTTCCAGCTGAGTGCTTCCTCTTCGCTCACTACATCTCTGATAACTGCAACGCCCGTCTTCTTCAGGCGCTTAGCAAAATCTTGCTGGGTATTTGGGTGGTCGATGTCTTTGAAGTCTAGCTCTGGGACAATAGCCGGACCTGTACCCTTGATCTCTTCAATCTCTCGGCGAAGTTGGGGCAGGAGAGTGTTCCATGCGTGCCTTACAGCATCTTTATTGCCATTTATCAAGCGCTGTTTCTGCTCTGCAAAGCGCTGCGGGAGTGGCTTTTGGATTTCGCCATTGAGAGAGGAGAAGACGGACGAAATATCACCTTCCTTCCTAGCTTCTGTCGATGCAGACTGCATGCAGCGCCTTCCATGACCTGCACGGGCAATCTGAGAACGCAAGGGTTGGCAGAGCCTATTCGGGGATCTGAGAGTCGAATGCATAGTTACGGGTTTGTATACGAGTTAGAACTTATTATCCTGGGAGAATCTCAACCCAGGGCCATATTTATAATTTATTATTTGCTATATAAAATGTTCTCATAATTCCTACAGTTCCCCATGGGAGACAGTGATCCGATACGTCACAGGAAGAAGTCTTAAGAGAGAGCGGCTGTGGCGGGCATAGCGAACATTGACTGGTGGGGCGGAATGCGGTGCTCCGCAAGTTATAGCGCGGGGGATTAGCGCGGGGCATTTCATCACTTGCCCGGCCCGACTAAAATCCGAGAATACCTGCCAAGGCCGTTCGGAGATTTTCCGACTTAACATTCCTAGAACTCTAGAATTTCTCTAAAATACACAGTTCGTTGTTTATTTACTACTCGTTTGTTCAGTATATTTAAGGGTTTAATTTATAAATATTCGATGTCGTCGACGTGGTGTTGTATTTAGATGTGAAGGCCACTCAGTTTAGTCTTGTGCTATAACATCATGACTCTAATAGCTGAAGCTTGACCTATACGTAAGGTCTTAGCTCTTTTTAAATACTCGTTCCATCATCTGCTCGTGTGCTGCCTGGCTTTAGAAGCTCTGTATATATCTGCCCGTCAAGTTTGCTACTCCTACGTCTTGGGTTGTTGGCGGTGGTTTGTTGTTCGCCAAGCTTTCATATATTCGCTGTTCCTGTACTCTATGACGTCGTCTGTCCGGGACCATCCTTGCGAGAAACGTTTGAGCGTACCTGGAAGCCAGGACGAGAGCGACCACAGTGCTTCCATCGCGAGCCAAATCCAGTTGTATTTGCAATACACAGAATTATACTATTATCGAAATAATTGATTGATCAACTTCTTGGATCAGTAGTTTTACATCACCAGGACAAGTCCACAAGAAAGTCCGATTTCGACGCGCGACGAGGAGCTCGTCCCGCGGCAAATGTCGAACCTTCCGCCGAACTACGAGCCAGCAGACGAATTACCAGCAGTATTTATCGGACCAGATGGTACAATCGAATACCCCTCCCTTATCCCGCCTCATGTCGAATTCCCAGCCACTACCCCCCGGGGCACACACATTCAGAGGCCAGCCTCTGCCGAGGTGCCTGCTGAAGGCGGACTTGGAGTGAACGAGCCCTTTCCAGATCAACGACCTCGTGGTATTTCAGCGCCTATCACATCACATCCACATAAGCCGTCGAACCAGGCGGCTGGCAAGGTTGGCGGAACTGGTCCTGGGGCCCCAGAAAACCCCCTAGGGTCTACACCACCACCCTCGACTTATCTAAACCACCGCCCTTCACCGGTGAAAGGCTGGCGCACTGAACTACCGGAGCCGGCAAGGAAATCTAGGGCACCGAATGGGCGTAGGGCAACCGAAGGTTCTGGGCCCAATGGCTCAGCTGTGGCATATACAGCTAATGGCGCCAACGCGGTTGATTCGGCCGATACGAGTGATACATCATCGAGTTCACCGTCATCATCTGAATCGTCAGACGAAGATGATGAGCCCCAGGGGGTGCTTACGAAACCGCTTAGTTGGGTTGGGCGGGGTCGTAAGAGAGCAGATAGCGACCCCAAGAAGCCCAATGGACCACGAAGGTCTTCGACCAGTGCTAAAGCTCGAAGCCGCTACAGGAAATTCAACTTAGGGAACGATAAATATAAATCGTCAGGAAAGGTATCGAAGAACGACGGGAGGCTGAAGATTAGTGTGAGCGACACGAGCAATACCGGGTATCTGGCCAAGGCACTTGGTGCAACATTTCGAAGGCACCTAGGGCACATTCAAGAGGGAACTCCAAGCCGACCGAGTTCTAGCGGCACGGACTTGAGTTCACGACATAGACCGTTAGCAACATGTTCGGACTGGACTTATCTTAAGAAGCAGAAGAAGCTCTCGCTGAATGTTGTGATTATGGTCATTGGTAGCAGGGGAGACATCCAGCCGTTCCTCAAGCTCGGAAAGGTGCTCAAAGAGAACCACGGACATCGCGTCCGAATTGCAACACATCCAGCATTCAGGGATTTTGTGGAGCACGATTCCGGACTGGAGTTTTTCTCAGTCGGCGGCGATCCGGCAGAGCTTATGGCCTTCATGGTAAAAAATCCTGGCATGATTCCCACTATGGAGACTCTTAAAAAGGGAGAGGTGGGAAGGAGACGAGCTGCCATGGCGGAGATGTTCGAAGGCTTCTGGCGCGCTTGTATCAATGCTACCGACGACGAACATGACGTGCAAAATCTAAAAATGATGGGAACAAGAGGGCCATTTATTGCCGATGCCATCATTGCAAATCCGCCATCATTTGCGCATATCCACTGTGCGGAGCGTCTTGGTATCCCTCTACACCTCATGTTCACCTTCCCATACACGCCAACCCTTGCATTCCCTCACCCACTAGCGAATATAAAGAAGACAAACGTCGATCCGGGATACACAAACTTTATGAGTTATCCACTAGTCGAGATGATGACTTGGCAAGGGCTGGGTGACTTGGTTAATGATTTCCGGGTCAAGACTCTTGGTCTTGAGCCAGTTTCGACGCTTTGGGCGCCGGGACAGCTTTACCGGCTAAGAGTTCCATATACCTACTTGTGGTCACCTGGATTGGTCCCAAAGCCAAACGACTGGGGGCCAGAAATTGATATTGCTGGCTTCGTATTTCTCGATCTCGCATCGACCTTTGAACCACCGGAAGAACTGACAAAGTTCTTGGACGACGGAGAGCCCCCAATATATATTGGCTTTGGCTCAATCGTAGTTGACGACCCCAACAAGTTCACCCAAATGATCTACGAAGCAACAGAGATTGCTGGTGTTCGCGCTTTGGTGTCCAAGGGATGGGGTGGATTCGGAGGCGATGACTCGCCAGAAAATGTCTTCATGCTGGAAAACACACCACATGACTGGCTGTTTCCCAAGCTGAAAGCAGTTGTTCATCACGGTGGAGCTGGAACTACAGCTATAAGCCTTAAATGCGGTAAACCGACACTCGTCGTCCCCTTCTTTGGAGACCAATTTTTCTGGGGGAACATGATTGGGAAGTCAGGTGCCGGTGCCGAACCGATTCCTTACAAAGAACTCACAGCCGAAAAGCTGGCCGAAGGAATCAAAGTACTACTTGAAGACAAGACCCAGGAAAAAGCCGAAGAAATTGCTAAGAGCATTGAAGAGGAAGGCGATGGCGCTGATAATGCGATTAAGACGTTTCAACGTGGGCTTGCTATACGGAACGAGCAGTCTATGCGATGCTCCGTTCTTGATGACCGATTGGCTGTTTGGACGCTCAAGAAAACAAACCTTAGATTGAGCGCTTTAGCAGCAGACTTTCTTGTGGGGTCGAAGAAAATCCGGTGGAAGCAACTCAGACTTCTGAGGCGTGTCGAATGGAATGACTTTGAAGGGCCTGGGGAGCCTGTAACCGGAATCGCCTCTACTATTGCTGGGAATTTCACTTCTGCCGCTGCGGGGGTAGGGTCTATTCCGTTCAGACTGGCTCAAAGCGCAAAGCGGCGGAAACATCACGAAGAAAAGAAAGCGAGAAAAGAGCGTAAGGCTATAGCTAAGGAAAAGCGTAAACAGATGAAAAGCGCGCCTGTTCAGAATGGAGCAGCATTTGCTCCCGGCAATTCGAATGGTGGGGCCGGGCAGCCACAAAGCCAGGTGACCGATCCCCTTGAAGCTACAGTTGCGAGGCGAGACCTCCTTCCTTCTAACCAGGTCCCAAATGTGGTAGCATCCACGCAAGGCAATCATGCAGCAGAACAGATCCAAGGAGGACGCCCTGATGAGTCTCAAGCTGGCGGAGACCAATCTTTGGCGGACGATGATTCTGCCTTAACTGTGGAAAATCCGCACGGCTGTGCTGATGAGATTGCCGAGGATATCACGGGCGGCCTACGAAAGAGTGGCCGGGCAATAATAACGAGTGAGTCCCCCAATCGTTCCACATGATAACAGATCTAACCATTACTTTGCAGCGCCCATAGATCTCTCGACGGCAGTAGCCCAGGGGTTCCACAACGCACCCCGCCTTTATGGTGACGAGACCGTTCGCCGCCCAACACGTATCACAGGCATACATTCCGGACTCAAAGCCGCGGGCAAAGAATTTGTTTTCGGAATTTACGACGGCTGGACCGGCCTGGTAATGCAACCGTATGATGGGGCCGTCCGCGACGGACCCATAGGCTTCGTCAAGGGGATCGGGATGGGCGTCACGGGTTTTGCCCTAAAAACTCTGGCCGCGGTTATCGGGCCTTTCGCGTATACCGCTAAGGGTGCGCAGAAGGAGCTCCACAAGGGCCAGCAGCCGACACAGTTTCTCCGCCGCGCGAGGATCATCCAAGGGCAGCGAGATCTTGTTTCACTGAGCGACGCGGAGCGGGCTGTGGAATCGAAGAAGGTGGCACACGGATGGGCGGTAATGGAGGAGCTATGGCGTGAGATGGCGGAAGAGCGGCGAGATGGGTTGTTTGGCCATATTAAGGCGGTACGGGAACGCAAGACTTGGCGTATGGAGGTGCGGTTCGACAACGTATATATGGCTGAGAAGGCGCTGGAGGCGCTGCATCGCGGGGATGGGGAGTGCTTGGAGACGATTTTCGAGCACCAGAGAAGGCAGATGGAGGAGGAGCGCATGTTTACGAGGACGGCGGCGAGAAGAGATAAAGATGTTAGAATGGACAGGGCGATCAGGGCAAGGAGGGTAACGGAGTTCTTGGCGAAGGAGGAGAATGAACTTGGCGCGGGAGGATTGGGCGGTGTGGGTCCGGTTTCTGAGCGGCCAAGGGGATATAGTGACGGCGACATGGAACCTTCGCGGAATCCAAGGGAGACAATAGAGAGAGTGAATACGAGGCCAGTTTAGTGATGTGGGGAGATTGGTCTGTGGAGGGACTAATAGTTGAAGCGGGCATACTGGTAGGCTAAGATATACCCCTTTTATTTAAGCATATGGACATTTGTAGTATAGAGCAGATAGAGTTTGATTGGCTTTGCGTAACGGAAATATTGTAATCAACTTAAAAAATATAATTCGATATATTATTAAATTTCGTCTATTGATACCTGTCTAAATCAAATACTACCAAGCCAAAATTAGAGATCGAAGGCAAAGC
This sequence comes from Pseudogymnoascus sp. VKM F-4516 (FW-969), assembly GCA_000750815.1. Lineage (NCBI taxonomy): Eukaryota > Fungi > Ascomycota > Leotiomycetes > Thelebolales > Thelebolaceae > Pseudogymnoascus > Pseudogymnoascus sp. VKM F-4516 (FW-969). Next base: position 30,271 of record JPJZ01000938.1, on the reverse strand, counting down.
AATATGTGCATCTTGACCAAAATGTCACTGGCCCTACCAAGGCATCCTATCACTCTTTCAAAGCCAGCTATGGAAAGGTAAGCATTAACACACGAAGTTCCCATCGACTGATAACAGCTGATTAAATTGCAGATTACTTTTGGCTGTCTTGCGCTGCAGGCTTTTGCTCTTTGGCGGTCGGGATTGGGTGGCTTCTCTCGACGCCTGGTTTCGACACCAGGACTTTGTCTGTTATATTGGCGGGGGCGCTCTGCTTTTGTGGTCCGCAGAATGTGTCGCAGCGTAAAGAGAAGCTGCGTGTGGATTGGCATGACGCCGAAGCAGGAGGGTTTTCTTTTGAACGATTTCCAGGTCGTGCTTTGGCTGGGGCCGGGGCCAGGGCCGGAGAGCTTGCCGAGGGCTTGGGTGGCCGCCCATCTGAGAACACAACATCTGGGGCTAGCTTTGGCTTTGGGGGTTGTTGCCCATTTGAGCGCGCAGTATTTGGAGCTAGTTTTGGCTTCGGGGATTGAGGCTTGTCCAAGCACGCAGTATTTATAGTTAGCTTTGGCCTCGAGGGTTGGGCAGGCTGCTGGTCTAAGTGGACGGCTTTTGGAGTTGGCTTTATCTTCACCCCTTGGTGCATCTCCGCTTCGGTCATCCCTTTCCTGAATGTGGCCTGCATCTCCGAGAATTCTGAACCTGGAGGCGCTGCAAATGTTTTAGCTGCCTCACGGGACCGATTTTCCGCAATATCGTCTGCGATCCCTTTTCCTTTGTAAAGACGATTTTTATTTACTTCTGTCTGCGCCCCTTCGATTGCAGTGAGCGCCTCTGATGCCCAGTTGCCAACTTTCTTTCTTGGAGTTGCACCTGGCAGCTGGGAATCAGTAACCTTTTTGTCGCATATCAATGCAGTTTTAGACGCATGAGGGTCTAAAATGTCTTCCTGCATTATATTAGCTGCGGCCCTCTGCTGGATCCCGTCGCATGAGCAGCTGTTTATCATGGAGAGCATTGTTTCTTTGAGAATCACTATCTCGACAACTAATGCATCTTCTTTGTCTGCAAAGCTGTCGCAGACGGTGTGGTGCTCTTTTACAATACGCTCTATAGCATGTCGATGTTGCTTAACCAGTTTGCGATTTTTGTCGGATAATTTCTCGTGTGCTTGATCGAGGTCTCTGGCCGTTCCCATCGCCGCCGCGTAAGACTGCCGCGCTCCATCTAAATGGGCTTTCAGACTCTTACATGTATCATCTATCTGCTGAATCTTTTTGTCTCGATGTTCAATAGCAGTCTGAGCCTCTCGAAACCGTGCTTCGAAGTTCTTGCTGGTTTCATCCATTTCCATACGACTCTTCGTCTCCAGCTCTAGTTTGAGCTCAACATCTCGGCATTTTTGTTGTTCATTTGAAAGCTCAGTGCCGAGAGTTTGGATCTTCTGCTGAAGGTCTTGAAATTCTTTGGCACCTTGTTCGAGGCGGGCCGTCTTCTTTGCCACTCGATTTTCCAATGTTTTGATCTGATTCCTGTAGAACTCTTTCAACGCCTCGGCATCCCGGTTTAAGCCCTCCACTGTCTCCTGTCTCTGCTTGTGAGTGCAAATCGATCCATCTGGAGCCTTTGCCTGGTTAAATACCTCTGCGTACTCCGAGAGTTGGGCGTCTAGATCATTTATTTTCTTAGTTTGATCCTTGATTTCCACACAAGCTGTGTGATATCGCGCCGCTAGATGATTTCGGTCGCGAAGAAGTTCTTGCCTACTCTTCAGCGTTGCTGCGCGTTCCATGTCCCATTGGTCTTGATGAGCTTGCAAAGATTCGGCATGGTCCATATTGGCGTCGAAAAGCTGTTGTTTGAAAGCCTTCTCGTTGTCTGATAGTTCTTTTTCGGCCTTTCTTGCCCTAGCCTTCAATGCCTCATTGATACTCGTCATATTTCGTATTTGGAGCTCATATGATTTCAATTGGCCATCGGGTCCGTCCTCCAAGGTCCAACTCCCCCCATCGGATTCGTTATCACTGTTGATGCTCATGACGCTTTCGGGGTTATCCTCGGCAGATTGAGAAACTTCTAGTAGCCAACTCCGCCTCTGCCATTCTGGAGTGACTACTAAGACAGGTTCGTCGTGCACATTTTCGTCTGCGCCGGGATTGGCGACGCCTCCTGTCTCAGTACCAGAGGTACGAGGCTTATCAATGCCACTGTCAACGTTTTGTTGGAGGCTGTCGTTCAGATCTTCGCCCGAATTGTTGCATTGATTATCTATTTCAGAATGGCCAAACTCCCCCTGTTCTTGAGGGCAGTTCTCATTACCTGCGTCACAGCTCATTTTTGCAAAACTGGCCTGCTTCTCTCCGAGAATGTAACAAAGGTTTATTTATCTAAACCAAGAGTTACTGTTATCAGCAATCCTCTTGTTCATTGATCATTTGGTAATTTATGGTTTATGATCTTTATTGGCAAAATGAAGAAGTTTCGGGGGTATAGGAAGTGATTTTTGTATAAATACAGAGTATATATGAGACAAAATAGAACGGGGAAGAAAGACTCGGACCACATATAAAAGGACACAGCATAATCACGCCGTCGTAGGTTCATAAGCTTGCTACCAGTCCCATGGAATCGAAATCGAACTGGCGCCTGACACATCTCAGGATACGCACATTTAGTGCCCAGCCTGGCTTTGGCAACTTACATTATCCTATGTTTGAACTATGACCTGAAGGTGGCCTCCTGAATAATCTTGCACTGATGTCCCGCGATGTGTCTGTTATTAGCCATGGGAATCTCGGTGTCTACCTTGATATTCGGGATTTTGCACTTTCAGTGCTTCCAAGCAGTTGGAACCCCGAAATGCCGGAACGTGCCATTCTTAACCGTATGTCTCAAACAGCGGCATCTGACACATCTAGCGGCGGGTAACTATTGATAGTGCCTTTATGAGAACTCGGGAATCCAATTAGTAAACGTCAGATCGGATTGTGGCGTGATAGTTACCGCCCAAACCATGTTGTCATAGCTATCGCCGAACATGCGATAATGTTATCATCAGTTTGGAAATAGGCAACAGGAGTGTGTTGAGCTGGAGCTACTCCGGGCCAGTGATTGCAATATGGAGCTAGTACTGTTGAAGTATGCGGTAACTACCATCAAAGAACAAAGTATATACTTTGAAGTCTGTGAGGTGAGCTGATCAACGTCGCTAGGCTAAATACTATCCAGATGTAATAGAACCACTCGTTGAACGAATAACTCCAGGCTAGTTCAGATAACAGCAAAACTTCAAGTAGAAGCAACCAATTTATTCGAATTGTTAAATCTACAGGCTCGAATATTAAATTCCGACAAAAACAATTTCTGTGGTATCCAGGCATCGGCACCCCAAAATGACCCTCCTGCTTTGTCCCCATATGGATACCACCACAATGCAGCCGGCAAAACTCCTTCCTCTTCTATACAGGAAAGACCATAAGCCGCATCCCACCATCACCCCCGAGCCCTTTTCATATATCCCTAACTCCTGTAAACTCCCGCATTGAACTGTGCGTCCATATCCCGTCCCTTCATTACGTTTTCACGTCCGTCATTGCTGTCATCATGTTTTCAATGCAGGCGGTCCCGAAGCATTTAGCCTCTTGAATTCATTCCCTCCAGCCACATCATCCTCGTCTAGCGGCCGTTTACCGTTCTCATTCGTATTTGTTGTTGAATTACTGCTTCCTGGTTGCTGTGTATTTTCCGACGGCTGCTGTACGACTCCAGTCGGCTGTGGCTGTACAGCAGCCCCAGAAGATTCGTTGTTGACCGGCGACTGGTGCAGTTGTTTTTGGTTGCTGTCGTTAGGTTCTGTACCAGACACATGCTGACCTTGATGTTGCGTCGAATCACCTGAGGATAAGGTGGTGTTCGCAGCTGGAGGAGGAGCTGGCGATGCGCTGGTGGTTGCCCGGAAGGAGGGATTGGCAGAGCTACCGGAATTGGCCCGAGTCATCCCTGGAGTCATCATTGGCGGCCGGGGAACCGAAGGACCGTTTGGTCGATTATGAGCTTGACCGATAAATGTAGGTCTTTGTACAGCAGGACCTGGAGTTGGAGCCTTCTTGGCTGAAGAGACGTCCGAGACTGCGTGAGCTGCGTTTCCTGTCGGAGCAGGGCTGATCTGGGCCAAAGCCTGTCTTGGCGCAGCCTCGGGTTGTTGCGTGCTTTGCTGCATTGTATGTGCCCCCAATGGTTGGGGAGGTTGCTGAAATGTGCCATTGTTAAACTCGGGAAATCGCTTTAGCATCGATTTTAGGGCAGCCATAATTTGATCTTCTAATTTTAAATCCGATTCCACCACGGTAGCTGTGCTTTGAGAAGTAACCCCCATAACACGGTTGATGGATGATGCAACTAAGGCTTCAGCTTTGTTATTCTTTGGCTTCATAGTAGCAACTAGATTCGTCCGAAAGCTATCGATTGCTCGCCACATTGCGTTGTCAGGCTGTGGAGGCCCTTGCTCAATCGGACGGGGCTGTTGTGGAGTTTGGTAAGGCACATTTTGAGGAGGCGCCTGGCTAGGGTTGTGGGGTGTATTTGTTGGTGCTTGTTGAGTAGGATTTGCCGGTGGCTTTGGAGCATATGGCGAACTGTAAGTATTGCTCGTAGCACCCATAGGCTGAGCAGTCGGCAATGCAGAAGGAAATCCTGGAGGTGGTGCGCCATTCATAGAGTGTTGTCCTGGTGGAAGCGGGTATCCATTCATGGGCTGCCCAACGTACTGCGGAGGTTGTCCTGGTCGTAGATGAGGTGGCATGTGGTTCATGGCATATCCGGGAGGCGGCATCATACCAGGGGGTCCATGCATCATGTGAGGATGCGGTCCAGCCCGGTATATCGGTTGATGCAGATGCGGAGGCAGCTGATGGGGGGGAGTGGGACGTCTCTTTTTCTCCTTCTCGATAGAAACCCCGTCCACAATAGCCCACATCCAACCCTTCCCATCCCTCTCGACCTTTCTAAAAGCGTGATGCTGCGAAAGGTTGTGCCTGACACTACTTTGCCAGCCATTTGTATTGCACTTCAGCACGAAGAAAGGATATCTACGTTGTATAGCGCGATATATCTGTGGCAAAGACATTTGACCTGTTGGCGAGTTGCTGAGAGCTTCGTGAATGAGGGTGACATAGTTTGCTTGAGGCTTCGCCAACTGCTCTGGGGTAAGATCTGCCTCGTTAAAAGTCGGCGATGGTGAACGGGGTGGTTTTGTTGATTTCTTCTCCTTCTTTTCTTTGGACGGTCTATCGTCATCTCCAGAGCCTTCCTGCTTCGCTACAAGAGCATCTGGGTCCTTAGGTTTCCTCTTAGTGTACTTCCTTTTTTCTGTCTTGACTGGAGATTCATCAACGGGGTTCTTCCTAGGTCTGCCAACTTTGTTCTTTCCGGACGTGTCTGGCTGCGAAACTGTCTTTTGCGCAGCTCTCTGCTGTGCCTCTTTCTTGGCTAGCTGCTGCTCTCGTTTCGACATGATGCCATTTTTGGGTGGACGTCCAGGGCCCCTCTTCTTTTGTGGCATTGGTAACGACTCCAAAGTTTCTTTGCTTTGCTCATCTTGATCCTCATTCCCATCTTCCACTTCATCTGGTACCTCAGACAGTTCGCTATTGTCTTCGTCGATATCACTCCCTTCTTGTTGATCTCCAGGTTCATCTCCGTCTCCTTCTTCGTCGTCTTCACCTTCAATTCCCAATTCGGGCCGATCGGCATCATCCGATACTTCGTCACTGCTATCTCCCAGTAAAGCACCCTCTCGAGTGGCATCGTCGAAATCGAAGCTCATTTCCTTTCCTCCTTCTACATACCGATCTTGTACACCGGGTTCTCCGTGCTCAGCTGGAATTTCAGCGCCTGTTTCCCCGAGAGCAACATCAGGAAGGACGAAGCGCACGACGACTCCGCCAATCTGAAGATAACTGCCACTCTTCAAAGGAATAACATCTTCATGGTAGTAGAACACCTCGTCCACGAACGCGCCATTTCGCCCGATGATCTCGGCTTCAAAGAGAGATTTTTTTGAATTGTACGCAATCTTTACGTGCCGCCGGGAGATGGCCTTGTAGCCGCTTGCGGGAGTGGTGGCGGGCGGATGAATTCCTACCAAAGGGCAATCGTGCGGGGAAGGTCGCAAGGACGCCGGGTCAACAGGTACTGCTCCAGCGGTTTCGGGGGCATGTCGACGAGCTTGAGGCTGGGCCTGATACTCAATTTTGCCATTTGGTTGTACCAGTGACTGCCTTCTCGACACTCTATTTGAGGAGGATCCAGTAGATTTTGACTTTTTACTGGCTTTGCGATGCATGCGACGCCTCGAACGTTCGTCACTGTCGGAATCGTCGCCATCTCTGAGGATCCCGCCACTTTCGCTAATAACGGATTTTGTGTATTTGCTCTCCTCCCTCTTGATCCTAACTGGGGTTTTTGGCTCCCCCGCAACACTATGATCGCCCATGTTCGCCTTTGCCTCCTCGGCATCTCGTCTCATGGCATTCCGGGCAGCTTGGCGATCTCGCCCCAGTATTACCGAATAAGTGTTCATATAGAATTGCCCGTCCTCAAACTCGAGAAGAGCATATGCAGAGATTCGGGTCTCATCATTGTCGCGGGTAGGCTGCGGCATCTCGGCGTAAGGTCCGTTGGGGTCATTTGTGTTATCCATCGAGATTTCGTTCCCGGAGAGAGTCGCCATTGCAGACGCGTTCAGAGCGTCAGCTAGTCCTGGAGGAGCTTGGTATTGCAACATATGCGACAACGCGCGCAGTTGTTCGTAGTCGCCAAGGGGAACGCGGGGATATTCCGTGTCGTCGTCGTTGTTCTCCGGTGTCCGAGGGATTGCCGGTTCCATGATAAGGTCGCTTTTTATTTGGATCGGTTGGGGTTGAGCGGCGGCGCTTTCCAGATTTGGCTCAACAATATCATTGTCCGCACTGATCTGGAGCTGCTCAATTGAAGTAACTTGTTCTGCGTATTCCGGGTTCGCATCCTCTCGCGCCCTGGTTGCTGGGGTGTCATTCGCCCCCGGAGCGGCGTTATCTGCAGCGGTGAGTTCGACGTTGGTTGGGCCATCATCAAAAGTAGTTGTGACCATAGTGGCAACGGCCTCATCTGAGGCAGCATGCGGTGAAGTCATCGCTGTCGCTCGATGGTAGTGACAGCTCTTTCACCGGCAGTGAATCCGTCCGATAGGTGTCAGGGTACGCTCAGTCGCGAGAAGGCAAAGGGCGGGTTCTGATTGCGACAATCGTACTTTCTGCGCATCCATGTTAGCGCCGTTGTCACGTGATAACTGTGGAGGGGGTGTCAAACTTTACATCTGACCCATCAACGACACGACATTGGACAATGATTGAGGCAAGAACAATTATTAGGAACTCCGCTCTCGACATACCCGTGTGAATATCAATATTTTTATTAAAATCATGAATGTCAAGTCGTATATACCCGGGAGTAGTTGTTTTGTTTATTTTATTCGAGTTTCGAGCTGTTTTTCGGATGGCTTTGTGTTTGGGAGACTTAAAAATGAGCTCACGCGTTCTGGCCAATTTTTTGCTCCTGGAACCTCAAAAGTACTCATATTTTGATCCGGAGCGTTACTAGGCTGGCCACCACTCGCGTTTAGCAAGCGCAAGTTCAAATTCTGTTTCTTCTCCTATGTGGTCTCACTTCCAACCATTCTGAGCTAGTAGTTCATGCTATCGTCGTTAATCCACCGCCAGCGTGACGTCACATCTCGTCCAACCTTGATATCAAAGCGATTGTTGTGCTTTCCACAAATTCATATACAACGATTCCTTCATTTCAGCATACATCTATCTCCCCAATCTGGCACTATTTTTGCCAGGAAGTAGACGTGGTCAGCATGGGGATTCCCTTTGTTCCCCTCGCTTTTACGAATGACAACCCTTGCCACATCAAAATTGTTGGTCCATGCCTTGCAATACCAGTGGTTGTTGTACTAGCAGTATGATTGTCATCCCTCAGAGTTCTATTGTCCCATCTGACCTTTACAAGGTGGTATGCTGGCCAGCCTCGCTCTTCTGTGGCTGTTGTGCTACTGAGAGGGGAAAACGGTATGTTAGAACATTGTTCAACTACACAAGTACTCTCACTGATCACATTCGTGATATGAAGAACTGCAATGCTGCCTAACAAGACGTATGGGGATATAATAAACGCCATACCCATATAGTCATAGGCAATTCTATCTGGTGTGGCATATAGACTAAATATCATTGTATTTCATTTATTTCAGAATTACGAAGGGCTAATTAGCTGTGTCAGTTTTGTATATATTGGAAGGAAGCTTTTGTATAAATTTTGGAGTTGGATGCCGTGACCGGCCTTCAATCATAATGATATTGAAGCTGCCGTGAGGGCAGAATTCATAAAAGCATAAGCAATTTAGGTATTTCAAAACCTTACCTTGATAGCATTATTCTAAAGTATCACAGGGGAGGATCAAAGGTGACTTTATTTTCTTTGCAGCAAGAGATGATTTGGGTACTGGATTATTTGTACCTCTTTCCTTTCAAGCGTCATTTTTGTTCACTCTCGCCGCCTTCCTGCCGCCCCCTCGGCCGCCGCCCCGAATTACTTCACACTACTTAGCGCTTGGTTTATTTACTACTCACTCAAATTCACTTATATTTCACTGTGCCCATTTTCTGCCGCCCCTCTGCCGCCCCTCTTGCCGCCCCCCGTGCCCGCCCCCGAATTGCTTCACACGACCAAGCGCTCGTTTTGTTTACTACTTACTCAAATTCACTTCCTACTTTCACTGTGTCCATTTCCTGCCTGCTGCTTTCGAACTTGCAATTCTTGCATCCAAAAGCTGAACACCTCAACTCCAACTACGTTCATTACATACCTCTTTTAACCTTGCAGTTCTTGCATTAAGAAGCTGAACACATCAACTTCTATTACACTCATTGTCTGCCACGATTCAAAAAACTCAGATGTATACCACACACCATGGGTCGAGTGAATAGAACCATAGCTCACACGAGCTTGAATGCTCGCCATCGTAGCATTCGCCATCGTAGCACCTGCACTCGTCGTGCTACTCGTTTCAGTATGGCTCTTAAGAGTTGTATGTTTATCTTTCTAACATGAATAGGAGCATTCAAATCTTTATTGAAACGAATCAAGAGATTTCCCTCTGGGTTTATCAAAAAACTCAAAACATCCATTCCACGTGTTGGTAAGTGATCTCACCCCCTGCTTGGTGAGACCCATACTAATATTTGACAGCGCACTTGGGCAAGGATTTTCAGAAAAAGGGCCAAGTTCTATCCAGGGAATACTTGGCTGGCCATACTGACAAGTTTGGATACTTTCTTGCTGAAAATGAGGCTCTTCAAAACTTGCAAGGAAGACAGCAAGCCTCGAAATGGCCCTGGTTTACTTCCAGGGAGGCGTTCGTTCGTAAGAACGACATACGAGATCACAACCTAATCCATCCAAACTACATGGGAATCTCCCCAGCAATCTTGTTGGAGATGATGGTTAAAGTCGCAAAAGTTAAATGGAGATCACCACCTGTTTCTAGTAGCGCAAAGACAAACAGTTCGATTAGTCTTCAAGCTGCCACGTTTGAGGACTCGCCAACGATGATTTCGGTGAAGAGCATCAAAGGAATACCACATGCCCTCAGATTTCTTGGAAATCTCCCAGAAGATGTCTGGCCGACATTCGTTCAGAATAATCCAACACTGAAAAAATTCATACGGGGAATGGAAGCCCATAATATCTCTACCAGCTCCGGTCATACCAAACATTCGAGCAACAATATGGGTATTATAGAGCAGACGGTCAGCCAACTGCAACGCCGCGATCTGGTTAAACCGTACCTTGATAAGTTGACTGCATATGCTTCCGAACCGGAGGCTTTCGCCGTGGATGCAGAGACTTTGATGCAAAAAGCTCTCGTTGACGCAACAAATGCTGCCCTCACTCCACAACAAATGGACGGCGAAGAAGTTCAAGAAGTCAATATGATGGGGGTGGCTGCCGGTGAGCGATGTGTGCCAAAACTTCATCATGATATATCTCAGACAAGTGCGATGATTTCACTGGAAGGCAGCCAGTGTCATCCCATTGACCTAGAAAACATCAGTCTGCCCCAGGGCCTTTTTCAAGAAATGCCAAACCCATTTGTCGACAAGCCTCAGAAACATGCGGCGATTTCACTCGAAGGTAGTCGGTGTCATCCCATTGACCTTGACAAGCAGAGTCTGCCTCAGGGCCTTTTTCAAGGACTGCCAAACGTCTTTGATGATGAATCTCCATACATCATGCCGTTTCATTATAGGTATGTTTTTTGGGAACTACCAGATTCAATACCTCGTAGAACGTGCCGACTTGTGATGTGGTATGACCCAAAGACTTTTCCGATTTCTCCTGAAGAGCATTATATGTATTGGAGCGAACATGGTATATTATACTTGGAAGAACCCGAAAACCCCAAAAAGCCCCCTATTTTTTGCGATCACGAGCCATGCACGTTAAGCACTTGCAAATATTATACGAATATTTCGACCTCTCCTTTCCGCAAAGCTCCTATGATAGGTGGACCAGGAGGACAGTTTATTTCAGCCCCGTTTCAGTTCGAGGAACACGTTGAAGGCAAGCAGTTTTATCAAGCAGCAGCTGCTGCTAAATCAATGCATAAATTGGGTAAGTAACGAGATACATAGGAGTGTGATAGTTAACTGACAGATATAGAATCTATGAGGCGGAAGAGACCTGAAAAATCTGCCAAAACACGGGAGTACATAAAGGCGACTTACCGATATTACCAGGCATTGCAGCAGTCGAGACTTGCCGAAGGACATCCTGACCGATGGTATGGCCTGCCGTATCCAGCAATATCATCACAGGAGATGTTATCTTTGGAACTGGAGGTCAGTGAGGCTCATAAGAGCTTCGCCCAGCGCACGCTCATGGAGGCAGTAGCTAAAGACACACCTGTGCGGCGCAAGAAATTGGAAGACTACGACGTCCAAACCCTTTTTCCTGAACTGCAGCCAATTCAAGATGATTTTGGCGAGAGCGAGCATTCCAGGCCACATCCAGTGCACCAAGAGCATACCACGGCCCTTGAAAAGCCTATTGGGGAAGACTGCGCAAACCAAATGGGCCAATCTGAACCTGAGCCAAAGCGGCCTCAAGCTATCCTTGAACAAGTCCGGTTACCACACCCCAATCTTGAACTGAAAGGCGAAGGCCGTCCTCTCGAAGGGCTGCCCATATTACGTCCAGGAAGCCCTGCGCAAATGTCCACATCATCGTCTGAATCTGATGTCTTTGTAGACTGCGAAGAAGAAATCTCTCTTGTCAGATCTTGTCCACCTAAACAGAAGGAAGGAAAACCCCTGAAGATCGATAGCGACGAGATTATGCTACTCCATCAGCTTGATGTAGGACCAGTTGACACCCCAAATTCCAAATTGTATACGACTTCTCGTTCAAGCTTGTTGGAAGGTCCATACTCCACCAAGAAAAACCAGTGGACGGGGAAACCGCCGACAATTGTTGGTAAAGAAATAGCATTCGCCAACCTACCAGCTGCAGGTGTTCTGCCAAATGGCACCTTTGATCTCTTGTTGGCTTCGGAGGCAGCAACACAACCACGGACGGCCCCCAACTCTATGTGTGTACCAGGATTAGCATATGCCGCATTGTCCGTTCCTGCTGAGCCAACCATCTCTGATGGCAACTCATGCCCCAAGTGCGATAAATCGTATAAGTACCAGAAAGCCCTTCAAAATCATATACAGATCTGTCAAGGTCCAGGTATTCCTGAAGAGTCCTTGCTACCAATATATCATTGCCTTAACTGTGGGAAAATGTACAAAAAGCATGGAAATCTCTGGAGTCATATGGAATCTTGTGACCCGACAAATATGAATTCTCTGGCTACAAGATATCCAAAACAGAATTTTGAAAGGAAGAAGGCTCGTGAAAACTTGGTACCGTTCCCACATGATGATGCAAGAAATTCATCTGGGAAACCAATCTGTGAGGCGTGCAAATCAAAATTCACTTCAAAGGGGGAGCTGGCCAAGCATATTAAGGCGGAATGTAAGGCACTGCGTATGCAGGGATCCTACAGCAGAGGAAACAAGAAGAAACTCGGAGCACCACTTGCATTAAGCTTCAAAGAGCCGATGTCAGCTTCAAATTTCGACAATTCAGACGTGGAGGACGTGAGTGAAGTAACATCTAGCACATTCGCTGCTCCATTGTGCAAATACGGTCAAAATATCTTTCGAGCAGAAAGACAAGTAACAAAGAATGAGGCATACGGAATGGACCGCAGGGTGAGAAAAGGCTCTATGGCAGAGCAGTTGGACCTTGTTTACAACCCACAGTTCATAAATTATACTCTTAGTAACCTGATGCATAACAATTCATCCTATGCCACGGAGGATCCAACTCTGGACGGATATTCTGGAACAAATGGAAGCGGAAATGGCGATGGAAATGATTCAAGCATGGATGCCAGTCCGACACCAGAGCCGAAGATGTATCATATTGGGAGATTTTCAAAGCCTGTCTCAACCATGAACTCAAGGGGACAAGCAGCCGGAATAGGAAACTCTCCAGCCTCCGAATTAATCGTCAATGGCATATCTTCAGCGCCTGTTTCACGCGCCCTCGTCCTTGAGCCAGGCCTGGCCGAGATTCAGGATACCAATTCCCAACCAACTAGCCGAAAGCTTTTCTCTCATGTATCCAGAATACCTGGCCTACCCAGTGCTTTATTCTCTGAAACACAGGACCAACAGGCTCGTAATGGATTTGGCCGGGACTTTCCACAGCTACCAAGCCGCTCTCCAGCCCATGTTTCTGCTGCCTACCCAAAGAGGCGTTCAAAAGAGTCGGGTTCCTCTTACAACAAGCCAGAACCCTTGGAGTTGGAGGTCGTCACTATCCGGTGCCAAATTCAAGTCGATTGTGACCACATCGTCAATCTTCTTGACAAATCCAAGGAAGAAGATGCCAGGCACCGGATTATATCTGTGTCCGGCGAGGACGGGTTCGTTGTGAGAATTGTTGTACGCCCAAGGTTTGATATTGCCGAGATCAACTTTGATGAATTGCCCGGAGTTTTTGCGCGGAGCGGGAAGAGATCATTCGTGTTTGTGCGGACGAATCCGAAGACATTGGGAGGCGGAGGCAGAAAGCGCGCTAGAGAAAAGCAGGAGCCTGGGCTTGAGACACCTGATGAGATGCCAACAAAGAAGGCAAGAGAATGGACTTCTACAGAAGAAAGAGAAAACAAGCTTGAGTTGATGCCCTCTGACAAGACATCAGCGAAGAAACCAAGAGGGTGGAATCTCAGAAAAGAGAACAGGGGACCCAAGGGCAAGGTGTACAGAAATAAGATTGAGAGACAATAAAACCCAGGGGTTGACGGAGCGGAAATCCATGTACGATATTTGTTTGTATAAACCACATCACGGCGTGTTCAGCCATCTGGAGGTTGGGAAACACGAAGGCAAGAAGGGCTTGCAAGCGAGCAGCCTATTGAGATTTGTTGATGGTGACTAATGAATGAAAGACAAATGAGCAGCCTGTCTATAAAGGGCAATGGTTACTTTAGAGTACAGAGAAAAGACAGGCTTGCTCATAGGCAGTGTATTGATACGCGTTGATGGATATTACAGGTGTCGGCTATTGCACAAAGCACAGGGGCAAGTTCGCAATACAATACACTTGTTTTTAAATCTGTATGGTTACTTCGTTGCTCTCGAGTCGTAAATTTACTCTTGCTAAAGTAATGTAACAGCTAAATTAAAGGATGAGAGACGGAATGGAACAGCTTTGTTGAACCTCTCTATCTTTTAAATTATATGCGGCAAGGTTAAATAAGAGACCCAAAGGTCAGAAGCAGCAATAGACTTAAGAAACAGCCAAACCAACACTTACAACCTTCTCTTACTTCATCACACCTTTATCCCCTCCAGTTTCTTAACAACTTCTTCATAGAAGGCCATACTTAGCCTCGCGGCCACCCTCCCTCCCGTCTCATCCTCTCCCTCCTCCACCCCCAACTCCTTGCCACCTCGCAAACATCTTCGAGCGACCTCCTCATACACACTTCCCATCCTTGCACCTAAGCCTCTCACACTTCTGTCATCCAGCAGTTTTGTCCGGATACCCTCGACCAGCTTCGGGTGTCCACGTGCGCGCTCCAGATCAAAAATTTCGCCTTCTGTGATGCTGCTTCGAGAATGATATGGGCTGAAGGTATCAAGCCGCGACACTACTCTGTCGATACTAGACCAGTACGCCAGCTCAACCAAGATAACCCCAAAAGAGTAAATATCGAAACTCTTTCGATACGCAGGCCGCTCAGGACCCATGTTAAGTGTTGACGGATGACGATACATACTGAACTCCACATCATCCGCCGGTTGCTCTGTGAATTCACCAGGGCGCGCTGGTCGTGCAAAGTCAAACCCAGAGAGGTAGGGCTTACTGTAGTCTGGTGCCGCTGTACAGTTCTGCTCAACACCAGGGGTGGTAGATGAAAAGAAGATAATGTTATCGCTTCGCAGCCCCTTGTGCAGCCAATTTACAGAGTGAAGATATAAAATGATGTTCGCCAGTGCCTTTGCAAGAGCAACACGGTCGGTGATACTTGGCTTCGTGAGCCTGGAATCTTGCAGGAGTTGGAGGAGCGAGATGGGTGATGTGGATGGCTCGATTTCAGGTGGCTTCTCAAAAACGAATCCAATGCGGAAAGCCCGATCATCCTCCTCCTCGTCCGAGTCAGAATCTGAGTCAGAACCCGAGTCTGACGTTCGTCTAGGGTCTTTCTCTCGTTCCGCATTGTCAAAATATCCAAGACAGTGTGGAACGCGGAAATGTGCTGGCTTAGGCTGGTGGTGAAGGAGTGCAGCAAGCTTCTGTGCGCGGTCGATAATCAAGGGGGATGGGCCAGGTATGCTTGAAGGAGACCACTCATATTCTTTCCATTCAATCCAAACGCGTTGGCTAATACCATCAGCGCGCAGATAGGTACCTTCAGAGCGGGATGCCCGAGCAGAAACGTCCGAGTCAAAGGCGACCGCAGATCTGCGGATTTTCATAGCCACCTTCTCGGCATTGGGGTCGCCCAGTTTAAGGATGCTAGCGGTATTGTAGTCAGGGGGGGCGTCGGCTTCGATTGACTCATTGAATGCCTTGAACCTAGCTAACTGTGCAAGAGTCTCGAGTCCACTGGCGTTGCTCTTTTCGTTGCGGACGGTTTGATATGACGGAGGTTCTGAGGTGACTTGGCCTTGAAGGGAAAGCGTTGTCATAGCAAAGGTAGCCTTGACAATCTGTTGTAGATCTGCAAGTTCATGGTGTAATTGCAACACTGCTCTATTCGTATCTTGGGTTGTATTCCATATCTCCTTTTGCAACCTTGTGTCAAGAAGCCCCGTCATATTGTCATTCAAGACAGAAAACTGTTGCAACAAAATCTCGAAATCGGCCTTATCGAAGGTGGCCCAGCGAAGTCGTTTTATCCCAGACTTGGATGTATTTTTCCACGCCTCTAGCGCATTAAGAATGTATTTCCTCTTTTTGGGAGACAGGGGTACAGAAGTCTCATGGGTAGCCGGTATCACTCCTGGCGCTGAACCCAGTCTTTGGCCTTGTCCTTTTGGAGCTGACCTACTATCAGCGTCCTCGTACTCGGCCCGTAGCCTCTTGTGACGTATTTGCCTTGCTTCAAACTCTTCGAACAGGACCTTGATCTGAACTAACAAATCTAGCACGGTTGATCTGTGAAGCCCGAAGACGTTGGACTCCAATACCTTCGAATGATTTTCTGGCTCATAATCCAACAGCCCTGACGCCTCGCTCCAAGTTAACAACCTCTCCTGCTCGAGTCGTAATCTCAGAACCAAATATTGCTGATCTTTATGGATATCTCTAGCCGTAATAATAAATTGTATTGCTGGATGTTCTTAGTTAAGGGCATTCATAAGAAACTGGCAGCGGCCTACTAGTGATGCATCCTGAAAATACTTGACCAGCGAGACCAGCGACGCCCAGGACAATTCCAATCATAGACCCTGGATCCATAACTAAGTATAACGGTATATATCTGAGCAAAGGCCACAAGCCGTTCTTCCCGAAGCTCTTGCCGTTGAACAGAAAGAGTATACACCTGTGATCTATCTCATGTTCAGGATGTCTTGCGGTTATACACTGCCACCCGTTCGGGGTTCTTTATGGAATTAAAGGCAATAAACCCAACCGATGACTTTATCCAACTGGAGGTTGTCTATCATGGGCAATTTGGGATTCTGCTTCGCCTTCATGTCGTGGGAAGGAAGCGTCCTGTTACTTCCTGTGTACATATTCGTGATCGGCAGTTAATCGGCGAAACTAACACGTGATGGAATTATCACATCAATCAGTGTTGTACCAATGCGTGAACTAGAGAATCTCTATTTGCTCCTGCCAAGCTATACACCCTAATCCCCCCTATTCAACGTCCTGGCGGTGGTGGCCTAGGCCCCACAATCTGCCTTCTGCCGGCCCCAATGCCCTGGTTACCCCGGTTCTGTCCATCTCCACCTGTATACCCAGTCCATTGGTTCACATCCCATCGGCCCCCAATACCTCCTCCAATGCCGTCTACCCCATCCGTCTGTCCACCCATCTTCGCTGCCTGCGCAGTCGCCTTCTGCCCTTCCTCCCACTCCTTCTGTCGCTCTCGCTCCATCTCCATCTCCCTCTCCAGCAGCGATTTCGAGGCCCAGCCCCCAGCTTTGGTCTTGGTCTGGGATGCTGCCCGTCGGCGGTCTTCGGCATCCCGCTCCGCTGTCGAGTCAAAAGCACCCAGCTCCGACGCGTATGTTGTTTGTGGCTGCGCGGCCTGTGGGGCGGGGTTGGATGAAAGGTATCGGTCTGTGCGGCTCTGAGGCACTGCTGCGGCGGAAGGGGGGGACTGGTAGACCGAAGGATCAGGTAGCGGGCGCGAAGATGGGCCAGTGTTGTTTTTCAAGACTCGAATAGGTGCTACTGGCTCAGGTAGTGGCCGTGGTGGTTTTGCGGGGGCAGCTTCCTCTGTATGTTGGAACCCCCGCGGAGGCTTTGGCGGCGGTGTCTTGTCGGCGTACTGGCTGCCGCGCGGAGGTTTCGGCGGTGGAGTATCATCATGATTTTGCTTTGACCACTCTTTACGGAGGTAATCACGCTCATCAGCGATCCATGAATCCTCGCTATTTTTATGAGACAGGGCTCGTGGTCGGCTTTGCGATCGGTTACGCGTCCTCGACGGTTCTCTTTGATTCAGGCGAGACGAAAGGTCGTGGGCTTCAGTAGCGTCGCGATCACGCGATTTAACCCTCTCCTGGCGCTCGCGCTCATACTGTCGTTCACGGTCTCGTGCAAGTTCGAGCTCGCGCTCGAGCTCTTGAACTCTGCCAGATGGCCCAGGGCTTTTGCTCCGATCTCTTCGGGCGAGACCACGTTCTGCCTGATATTGGCTTAGGAACTGTCCTTGTAGGCGCGCATCAGAAGTTGCCCGGGATCGCCGGGTTTCTTTCTCCAACCGCTCTTCAGCCTCTCGTTCTTCTTGTTGGCGTCTCTCCTCTTCCTGTTTCCAGCGCCTCTCTTCTTCTTCCCACCTCTTCTTCTCTTCAGCAGCCTTTTCTTTAAGCTTCCTCTCTTCTGCCGCCCACCGCTCTTCTTCTTCAATTCTGGCACGCTCCTCCTCGGCCTCGCGCTCAATTCGCCTGTGGTGCTCCGCCTCCTCGGCCTGTACTCTTAGCCTCTCCTCTTCAGCCTCCTGCTCTTTCCTCTTCCTCTCTTTCTCTGCCATATTTGGCACGTGTGGCCCAGCACTTGTAATTTGCCTCCGACCTCCAAATGCAATACCCATGTTCCCCTGGCTCGCGCCGCCCATATATCCGTACTGTGCAATATTCCAAGCCGGCGCCGTAACACCTTCATCTGTCTTCTTGCTCCAGCTGCTGGTACCCCCGCCTGGCGAAGTCGGTAGCTTATCGGTCTTCGTTGGACTCCACCGCCCGGTATTCACCTCGCCTGTTCGTGTTGGTGTCATCGCGCCACTGCGACCAGTTTGGTTGTAAGCTGATGACGTATTGCTCGCAGTGCTCGCGCCTCTCGCCCTACCCCCAAAGCTCCCTCCTCCAACTGTCGGGGTTCCTGTACCCTGCGGGCTCATGACTCCAGACCTCGACTTCGGCCCAATAGCAGTTGGGAACGTCGATGGCTGCACTTGGTTCGCAACCCTGCTGAATGCGCCAATGCATTGCAGGACCTGTGTTGGATCTTTCTGCTCGTATAAATCGACAGTGAGAAAGACATCATGCGGCTGCAGATTTAGAGGCGGCAGTTGGCAGGCTCGAAGAAAAAGCGAGATGTTCTCCATCTGGACGAACGGCATGGCCGAGGCCTTGAATTTGACGCCAGGTGACGGGATAGCGAGATTGACAAGCCTACAGCCATTAGAAAATGCGTGAGAAGATGGAGTAATAACAATTAGGGATACGCACTTGCAAAGCGCGACGCCATCTTTGAGCGCATCGAGCAGGTCGCCGCTGGCGAGTCGCTCACCGAGGATGCCTTCTATCCAGCCCCGCACTTCATTCGCTGCCTGCGGAGTGTATTTATCCAGGCGCATTTTGCGCAGATCCTTATCTAGTGACGAAACTGACGCCATGACTTGATATAACGTTGGCGATATGTGCCGTAATATGTGTTGTCCGCCTTCTAATCAGCCCGAATCCGCCGTGTTGTGTGTTGTGTTGTGCCCAACTTGCGCGTTGATGCGCTTACAATGGTTCTCGGGTGACAAACAAAGAATTGTTACTAATTTCCGAAATGACAGTCGTTCCTGTAAAATATTGCAGGTGAATATTAATAACAAAGAAACTACAGTCCCCGGCGCATCTCTTATTTACATTAGCCGTCGACGAGAACAAGGCCCACCAACAAACAGCGGCGTGCGCGGAATGTGACGTCTGTCTGCCTGCGCCACACTACATGCCCGCTGTGGCTGAACACCCTGATATCTCGCCCTCCAAAATAAAATCCCTAGCAACAGAGTCTCAATCACCAAACCAACCATGTCCGCTCCAACAAGCTCCTACCGTAAAGCCTGGCTAAAATGGAAGGCGATGCGTCTCCCCTGGCGCAAGCGTTTCCTAGTCGGTCAGTCCCCCATCAACCTATTCCCCCAGCTCCGGCACAAAGCTAACTCTACCCAGGCCTCGACCTCCAGGGAAACACATACTGGGAGTTTCGCGACACGCTCTCCCCCGGTCGCATGCGCCGAATTGTCGATTACCCGCCACACGTGCAATACTCAGACGTCTCGTCGCATATCACGCCGGCGTGGCATCAATGGCTGCGACATACGCGCCAGGCGCCGCCGACAATCGCGGAGCAGGAACTAGACGTTCTTAGGCAGAGGCGGGTTAAAGTGCTGGCCGCACAGGCGGATGAGAGGTGGGAAGCTAAAGGAAGGCTGGTGGGCGGGCCAGGGGTGAGGCAGATGAAGCCAGAGTTGGCAATGAGCGGTGCGACTGCTGCGAGACAGCCAGAGACAGGGTCGGGGACGGCAAGTGTTGGTGTGGATGGGGAAGGGCATACTAGCGGGGGCGATGCTGCTACGGAAGGAAGGCAGGAAATAAATGCAGCAGAGAGGAGGACAACGGCAACAGTTGGAAGTGGACAGGAGATTTTGGACCGAGAATCCGAGCGCATGAAGGTTACAGGAGGACCAGGGCCGAAGGTGTATACAAACCCGGGTGCTGCAGAGAAGCGAGCAAGAAAGGAGGCAGTGCCCTCGCCGCCGAAAGAAGACCCGTGGAAGAAAGTGCGTGGCGGTCCGAGCGAGGATTGGCAGCCGGAGACTTGGAGCCCTGGACAGGCTACACGGAGGTGACAAGATCACATATATACCCTTGTACACTACTCATGTATTCATAATGAATCAAATCGTTGGGTTTGAGTATAGTTAATCATGCAATCATAAAGCAATCAAACAATAGTTGAATGTGGTGATCGTCTTCTACGATCGCCAGGGTATTGTAACCTGCAATCCGACGCCAACCATGATAACCACGCATATCGCCACCATAGAACCGCACCATCGCCAAACGCCATACCCAGCTCCCCCCCCGTACCATACATATGCACGCGCCCTTAATCCACCTTCGCAAGAACAATGATCAATATAAACATCAGGTACCTTAATCCGCCTCCGCAAGAGCGATAATTAGCGTAGACGATAGATCAAGGAATGGAAATGGCGATGTGACGTCCTTCTCCTCGAGCATAACGCCCGCCGCAGTCTCATATCCAGCACACTTGAAATCAACCAGGTAAACACCTTGCTCCATCTCGTAAAGCTGAATATCGAGGTGCATGATAACACCTTCCTCAGGATCGTTCAACGGTCCAGAACCCGACACGCTGCTCATAGATGCAAGCGACTGGCGGCGCAGGTCGATTTGAGATGAGTGGGTCGATCCAGGCGGAACCGTGCCAGGAGCATACATGCCACCTTTGCGCCAACGAACTCTAAGCACCCATGGGTCCGCGGGAAGCTTGTACTGTGTGCCAGGGGGGTAGGGAAAGTCCTTCGCCAGGTTGTCCTGGGAGTTAAAGCGGTGTAAGGACCCGCCATCATCAGAGTCGCTGTCGTTGGAGCCGAAGCTGCGGTTTCGTTGTCTATAGTGGTTAGTAGTTGCTGAAATACATCGCCGGACTACATACCTCTCATTGTCACTTTTCTTCTGGGTGACTGAGCGATAATTCTCGTCTACGACCCATTCCGCCCCAAGCTTCTTCAATGCCCTATAAATACAGCCAATAGCTTCCAGAGGCTGGTTACGAGATCTAATACCGAATTGCCACTTTGTCGGCTTTGATTTCTTCTGTGGTACTGGGGTCATCGCAGCAGGCTTGTTGCTTCCTTCCTCGAGCTTCAACTGATTTCGAGAGTGCGGGTTGAGGCGTCTCGCAGTCTCGGCCTGTTCTTCGCTTGACTTGGCGCGGTTTGTGTCGACGTGGTCGACATCCGGCTTCGGTGATGATGAAGGTACGTCTTTACCAGCTTTGCGTGCCTCCATATAAGCACGATGATATGCTGGTAAGCTACTTGGCAGTATTCCAATCTTGCTAATGAATGGCCTGACAGGTCTGTCACCACTCAAAACAGTGTTTATAGAGCCAGACCTCGAAGATTCCTGGTCAGCTGGCGATTGAATTGCAAGTCCGCCGAGGCTAGAACGCAAGGACGCCTCGTCCACATCGCCCGGGCTAAGTGGGTTCTGTGACACAGTTGCAATTGATTTGTCGCGTAGTGAAGACAGCGGTTCATCCCATGCCGGTGGAGAGGAGCCTAGGAGGGCATTTATATTTGCTGATAAGACATAATAGTTAGCAGGAAGAATGGAATTAGGGGCATGAGGTTCAGATGGGAGAGGCTCACGATTTGCTTGTGCAATTGTGTTTTCTCGCACAATCAAATACGCGTCCTTGATCGCCGACGGTTCATCAGCTTCAAGTGCCTCCTGAACATCCTGCTTTCCGTAACCCATCTTCTTTCCGAGTTTTTCTGTTACGGCGTCGTGGAGTTTCTCCTGCACTGCGCGGCTGGCCCCTGGGGCGATTCCCTGAGGGTTGATAGCCTTTCCAGAATCCACGCCAGTATCCATGAATTCCTCTACTGGAGGCTTCAGGTACGCTGGTAGATCTAACAAAAACCAGGGGTCTTGGCGGATCTCTTCGATTGTTACTCGGTGTACTGGGTTCACTGCCAGCATCTTTTTGATAAGCGAGGCTGCGCCTGGGGTCATATAATTTGGGACAACATAGTGACCCTTCGCAATTTTAGCGAATAATGCTGGAATGTTATCATCGTCAAACGGCAATCTTCCAACAAGGAGAACATAAAGAATAACGCCACAACTCCACACATCTACTTCTGGTCCTGCGTAGAGCTTGCCGTTGATCACTTCCGGAGCTGCGTAGTTGGGACTACCGCAGCTAGTTTTCAAGAAATTACCATCCGTCATGATATTGCTGAGTCCGAAGTCTGCAATCTTGACATTGAGATCGTTGTCCAGCAGCAAATTCTCGGGCTTGAGGTCCCGATGGACGATCTTGTGCCTGTGGCAATACTCGACAGCACAGATAATCTGTTGGAAAAATCGTCTGGCCTTTGTCTCCGTCATCTTTCCATGTTGGACAATGTAATTGAACAGTTCGCCGCCGGCGAACTCGAGGACCATGATAATCTCGGTTTGTGTCTTGATGACGGTGTACCTAGCGGGGTATCTGTCAGCAACCACCAACAAACAATCAGCGATAACGAATCTTACAGTTTGATGATGTGAGGGTGTCTCAGCAGCTGTAGGTACTCAATCTCACGTTCCACTCGTCCCGCCATATCGCGACTAATCAGCTTCTTCCTCGCAATGATTTTAAGCGCCACCTGCTGCTGGGTAACGCGGTGCACGGCAAGCTTGACCTTACCAAACGAGCCCTCACCCAGCGTCCCCTTGATATCATATGCACCTATGCGCTGCTCAGCTTTGTGTGCAGGGACAGCAGGGCGTCGAACCTCCTCCCGCGGCCGGTTAGAGCGTCCGGAGCTGGCATCAGGCGGCTTGTTCTGTGTACGGCGGTTGTTCGAAGGAGCGAGCGAGATGGAAAGCTCCTCGTCATCGTAGCCTTGGGAGGGCTGCATCGCTGCAGTTTGTCGCACGCTGTGGTCTACAGGAACGGGATTCGTGGTATGTTCGTGTCGGGACCTCGGTGAGGGCTCGAGGTGAGGTTGACAGTAACTACAGTGTTGATAGCACCCCACCAACGATTCACTAGCGCCTCCGAGCGAAGCGAGGTTGTACAAGGGTATGTAAACAGACGTCATCCGATAGGAAAAGTTACGGCGCACTTATGATTTTATAGTCTATCTTGAGATTGGGAGCTTTAAAGTAGCTCTTCAGGTTCTTCTGTGGTGGAGTTGACATCTCAAAAATTTATAGATAGCTCGGCACTGTTCCACCGATTTGAACAAACTCCGAGACCGGCGCGTCCGCCTTCGCTTCGCACTACGCGCTTCAGACATGGGGATTATATATGGCATTATTCCGTAGTGTCCAGATTATACAGTACTGTACAAGATTGTTTCCTGCTGAGAAGTACTCAGCATCATCCCCGAATCTTTTCTTCCTCCACTCTCAACCTCTCTACGACTTTCTTTCTAAGAAAGTCACTCAGCCCCAATCTAAGAAAGTTAGCAAGCCCACATAGAACGCACAGGATGAAACTCACATCCCCTCTCTCGTCACAATGCGATACGTCCCGCTTGGCTGGTAATTCCCCCCATCCAGCATATTCCCCTGGCCGTCCACTTCTAGACTCCCAAAGATATCCTCGGGCCAGGCAATGCGCCCATAATCCGGTGGGTTCCTTGAGTCGCTCAGGTGCACCCACCCCCCTCTTCCCGCACCACCAGCACCGCCTTGTCCGCTTGCGCCCCCGGCCCCATCCCCTCTGGATCCATGTGTCGCATCTCCCCTTCTGTGTTTAGATTGGCCGCGAAAGATGGTGCCACCGCTGTTGAATTGGGAAGTTGCGTTCACGGCAAATGCTTGGGCTTGGGAGAGTACACCTTCGTCTTTGTGGGCGTGCTCTTTCAGGACTTCTTGGAGTATGGCCTGGAAGCGTGGGTTTTCAGCGAAGGAGTCGGGCGTTGGAGGGATATCAGCAGTTGTGCCAATTGCTAGCTCGGGAGTCGGGGGGTCCGATGGGAGGAGCGTAAGGTAGTGGGATGTGGAGTTCTTGGGGAAGGTATACTGTTGAAGTTTAGCTTGGGCGTTTTATCTATGGGTAGTAGTAATGCATACTATATAGGAGTTGTTAGGCAATGTCCCAATCATCCGCGTAAATGGCTTCGAGGCATAGCTTCGAGCTGCTACTTTAAATGGTGAAGCGAACATTTTGTTGACTCTGTGCTGTGAGATCCTCAAGCTTCATGTTTCATCATTCCTTGGGACCGCCAGTGCAAACGCAGCAAACATCAATTAAGCTTTGACAGGGGTATTTCACGTGATTGGTGCCATTGTCTCAACTATTCTACTCGTTTGCATCGCCAACATAACCTTAACTTCATACAGCAAGTTAATTATATAGAAGATATTAAATTTGATGTATGTCGCCCTGACTACGCCTACAGCTGTCAAGTCATCAAACGTTGGAAAAGGGGAAGCTAGCTACCCCTGTCCCGCTCTTGGCACCGCGTCCCCAACTTCGCGTTTCCAGACCCTGGGGAAGAAGGCCAACGGACCCCGAGCGACCAAAAAATTCAAACAACCACCCAACTCTCATTCCTCACGACTACCCCCAGCGCCTCACACGTACATGCAGTCCTAGCTGCCTTTCAGCAGACACCTGCCGCGCCTCCGACCTCCCACCTCACACCTCGGGCCAGGTTGACATCTACACAAGATGGGGGACACCACCCTACATAACGCGCCTATCGTGCTTGACAACGGCTCAGGCACCATCCGCGCGGGTTTTGCAGGCGAGGATCTCCCGAAATGTTATTTCCCATCCTTCGTCGGGCGTCCGAAGCATCTGCGCGTGCTGGCGGGCGCGCTGGAGGGGGACGTGTTCATAGGGAAACGAGCAGAGGAGCTGCGGGGGCTGCTAAAGATCCGGTATCCGCTTGAGCATGGCATCGTGACGGACTGGGATGATATGGTGAAGATCTGGGAGTGGGTGTATGGAGACGGCCTAAAGACGCTGAGTGAAGATGTGAGTAGCCTGCGCTGGGGAAACAAAAGCATTGCGCTGACAGATTATTCTAGCATCCAGTACTCCTGACGGAGCCTCCGCTCAACCCACGGAGTAACCGCGACACAGCCGCCCAAATTCTGTTCGAAACCTTCAACGTCCCTGCTCTGCATACCTCGATCCAGGCGGTGCTCTCGCTGTACGCGTCCGGACGCACTACGGGCATCGTTCTCGATTCCGGCGACGGAGTCTCGCACGCTGTTCCTGTATACGAGGGGTTCGCGATGCCGAGTGCGATTCGGCGAATCGACGTCGCGGGTCGTGACGTTACGGAGCACATGCAGATGCTACTGCGGAAAGGAGGCCATGTGTTCCACACCAGCGCCGAGAAGGAGGTTGTGCGACAGATTAAGGAGAAGCTGAGCTATGTGTCGCTAGACCCGAAGGACGAGGAGAGGGGATGGGGCGTGAGGAAGACAACAGACAGTATGATGGTTGACTACGTGCTGCCAGATGGGAATAAATTAAAGGTACGCCTTACCATACATCTACGTCTGCCCAGCTAACACAACAAACACAGGTCGGAGCCGAGCGTTTCCGCGCCCCCGAAATTCTTTTCAACCCCGAGATCATTGGACTTGAGTACCCCGGCGTGCACCAGATTGTTGTTGACTCTATCAACCGCACCGACCTCGACCTGCGCAAGTCGCTATTCGGCAACATTGTGCTCTCAGGCGGCACCACCATGACCAAGGGCTTCGGTGACCGTCTTCTGTTTGAGGTGCAGCGCCTCGCCGTCAAGGATATGCGGATCAAGATCTTTGCGCCTCCGGAGCGGAAGTACTCGACGTGGATTGGGGGCAGTATTTTGGCGGGTCTGAGCACATTTAGAAAGGTATGTTGTTCTTGTTATAGTCTTTGAGATTGGCGGCTAACACGTGGTAGATGTGGGTGAGCATTAATGACTGGCATGAGAACCCGGATATCATACACACAAAGTTTGCCTAGATGGAGGATGCGCGGCCGACCAAACGGACCGGAATTTAGGTGTACGGGGAAACGAGAGAGGAGCGGTGCGCGAGCAGCTAAAATGCTTATAATCTGTGCTCTTGCGATGTGCCGCCATATCAACCAACCTACTTGAAGACATGGCTACTGTGCGACAACTGCTCGACTATTTGCGACGGAGGAGAAGGGCGAGGAATGTGTAGTATATTAAACGGCGTGTAAGGGCGTAAGTAGAGCGGGCGTGTCGCCGCATTTGTCGGGCAGAAAGACAGCGGAATGTAGTGTAGTGAGGAATGTACATGATACCCAGTTAATCAGGAGAACCTTACTCAAATAACATCTATTTCTTGCGTGATGTGTAGCTGTATTGCCAAACTCAACTAAGAAACGGAGTAGTGGCGCCCTCAATGTGCCAGATCCCCGAAAATGTCTTCAGAGAGACAGCCGGCACATCTTTACTCTATAGCATAAACCTCCACTTCTTTCAGCTCGCACTTTGCATACCTCAACCCATCTGAAGTTATCCACTCACGAACCCTAGCATTAAACGAAAGGCATGTACAAACCACCCTCACGAATATCACTCCACCACCAAACCACGCTACCATCGGCCTAACCCGCCCCCGATGCCCCGTCATGTTTAAGCTTGTCTGCCCTAGCGCTCCCCGCATTCTTGGATAAACATGCACGTCCCCACCCCTCACTTGCTGGACGCAAGGTTTAAACACGAGACGTTGTGACAGTAGCCGAGGAGAGAGGTCCGTAGATTGGTCGATGATACGAGAACTTTATCCTCATGTATGTGTAAGTGTAGATTAGGGGTAGATCTGCTTACGCTGCGACGGACCATCAAGGATCCGACTGAGCTGAGACTTGACATATATGGGGAGTAAGATCAACGACCAACATTCAGCAAAGTAGAGTTCAGTCGCCCGCCACCGCCAATCCACTCTATGGACCTAACATGCAGGACAGGGGGCGGGAAGAAGTGCACGCGCTACTTTAACAGAGATACGCAGATCACAGCTTGGGATTGCTTCATTCGATAGCTACGTCTCGCGCCCAGCCATAACCGCCAACGAACCGTGCGCTCCCTCCTTGCTTTCTCCTGTTCTCCGACGCACACCTCCATTTTCCCGACTGGGCGAAACGATTCTGCCCTCATGAGGGACGCGGAGTTAGCCGTAGTGGCAGTGGCACTCGCAGTAGCAGTGGTTATATTGGTCACAAATGCACTGGTAGTGTTAGTTTGTGTTCCTCTGTGATTCTTCTGGGGAATCACCTTGGAAGCTGCGCAGTTGAGGAAGGCGCTACCACCGGCGCAGTAAGGGGCACACGCTGACGAAAGTTAAGTTTATAGCTCTTCCTGCTGAGAGGGGAGCGAGACGTACGGATGCATTCACGTTTGCCCTGGGGAGTGTTAGCCATCAAGATGAAAGAGACAGGAAAGTGTGGGGACGAACAAGAACCTGCGAACTTTCCACCTCAGTGGGTGCCGCGAGAGCAGTAGCTGCCAAGAGAGTGAAGACGTAGAAGAGCTTCATGGCGAAGTCGATATTGCTGTCTGAATGTGTAAG
Source organism: Pseudogymnoascus sp. VKM F-4516 (FW-969) (assembly GCA_000750815.1). Lineage (NCBI taxonomy): Eukaryota > Fungi > Ascomycota > Leotiomycetes > Thelebolales > Thelebolaceae > Pseudogymnoascus > Pseudogymnoascus sp. VKM F-4516 (FW-969). Next base: position 2,882 of record JPJZ01000938.1, on the reverse strand, counting down.
TCTGTATTGTGAGTCGGGAAATTCAATGTAGTTCTCAGTATGTCATCTTTCTCTCTAGTAGGAGCGCCTTGAATGATAGAGCGGACCTTATATACACCACCAGCCCCTCCGGGATCAGGACGACCCAAAGCTACGTAAGCGGCAAATCTTCTCTCCGAATTATTGGGTGTATAGAGGGAAATGCATCCCGTTATCGGGCCTTTGGAGGAGTGTGGGCGGGAAGCAAGGGGGTTTATGAGGCCGAGCGTGAGATGTAGATATAGAGCTCGCCGGTGAGGGTGTGGTGAAATGCGGGGAGATCGACTTCTTTAACCCCCTTAGAACTTAAAAAGGGGTAGGAGGGGTCAGGGCCAAGGGTTGGGCTGCGAGGCAGATTGGTTGCCGGGTACAATGATTCGTAGGACATATTTTAGATGCATGAGAGGCTGCTGATTAGAGGGGTGGATGAGCTCGGGTCGGGATTATCACGGTGTGATAAGAAGGCTGCGAGCAACATAATTCCAATAGGCCAAGGGCTAAATGCAAGAGGACGATTTACTGCATATTGCTTTAGAACAGGATAAGAGGTGCATTGTCCCAATGGGCTTCGAGGTCAATAGGTAATAGTTGACCCTACTGCTTCTTCCTTCAACTAAGAGCCCACTACGCCTCAGATTTCTCGCAGATAGTCTCCTAACACGGCAATCCTGCAGACCCAAATCCGAGATAGGGACAGTCTCGAATCGCCAACCAAAACCCACGCGCCTGGGCATCTCATATAGAACCTTCTTCTGATTCAGGCGGCTTTTTAGGATTAAGCGTGAGCGTCGCTGCGGTCAACTAACGTTATATCGCCTCGCTAGGACACAATGGTATCCCTGGACGAACTCTGGGTAAAAAGCAGCGCATTCGACAGTTTTAGGTGAGAAAATAAGTCGGCTCACAACCAGGCAGGCCATATTGACAGTAAGGGCGTGCTAGACCCTTGCTGAAGATAATTCAATCTATTAAGGAAAGGTCTGCGCTGACTGTGTTCTTTACGCAGTATTTGGCGTTACAACCTTTTCTCACATTAAATTTACAGAATCACCTTCTATAAATTTACTGTGAGAAAGGTTGTAATTTGGAGCACGCACAGGTCCTGTAACACGTGACTGTGGCGCTGAACACATCGTTCTGGTCACGTGCTAGCTGCACTTCAGAACACTGAATAGCACGTGACTATATGTCTGTGCCCAACTTCGCGCATCTTCTGCACGACACAAGATGGAGCACAGTGAACCGCACTCCCCAGCACGTGCACGCTTGAAATAGGCCTTCGTGCTGCTCTGTTCTTCCTTTTCACTGGCCCCACCGACCATCCAAGCTTTTCAACCAATCATTGTCCTTCCTGTCACGTAAGAAATACCTCGCCCCTCCTTGGCAGCACGGACCACCGAGTAATCCAGACCCATCACGCTCCCAGATCGATAGGTTCGACTTGCTTGGGCTTGCTTGGGGCGGGACTAGGCCCTTCGCCAATGCTCGCTTATTACGAAATTTGGTGCAGGGGAGGCTGCGCGTGATGGCGTTAGTGGCGGGAAGGAGGGGTGCCAAGGAGGGGGAGGGGCACCGAGCAAGGAAGGACAGGGGGCGTGGGGCGGGGAAGAGATTTTTGAGGTGCGTGACGCCAGTTGACGTGATGATGGGGCGGACGAGTGGAATATGGCGAGGGATATATGACTGCGTGTCCCAGAGGGAGCTGAGGAAGGCAAAGCAAGAGCAATTATGGGGTTATAGCACGACGAGATCTGACTGTACGACACGCATACGATACCAGTCATATATATTCACTCATGACTCTGATACTCACGATACTGGAGAATAACCTCACAATTCCCACAAACGAACACCTATAGCCACAAAGCTGGTGACCACGAATAACCTCACAATCCCCACAAACAAACACATCACGACATCCCAAACAACCGCAAAAATGGCATTCTCCATCGCCGAACCCGCCCCCACCCCTCTCCCCAACCACTACACCCCCGCCGGCCGTGGCGGCGCAGGGAACATGTACAAGCCCTCCTCCATCTTCTCGCCTTCCATTTCCCGAACCACTACCGCCTCCTCGAATGGCTCCGCTCTCTCCAAGTCTTCCTCCGGCTCCAGCTCCTCGAGCTTGGGCAAGTCCTCAACCAGATCCAGCAGCTCCTCTCAGCGCGTCTTCGCCGGCCGTGGGGGCGCAGGAAATGTTCGCTCCCGAGAAGAGGAGGAGCCGTTCAGCTTCGCTGAGGAAGTGCGCGTGCAGACACGCAGAGAGGAGAGGGAGAGGACATTTGTTGTGGGACGCGGAGGAGCCGGAAACTACGCGAGTAGGGGCGAGAAGGATGGCGAGAAGAGGGGCCTCCTAGGAAGAATTGGCGGAGTGTTGAGCAGAGCGTAATCTTGCGCACTTCTCGATGCACCGCACTGTACCACGCCCAGCGTGCGTATATGCCTTCGACAAACCTATGGATCACATACGAAGCAGAAACCGAAGAGAACGAAGAAGAGGAAGGAGCATTTCATACTGTCTATATACCCCACACCGGCTCATTCACGAGTCTTGCGATGTTTTTACACACAACGGCGAATATGGGGGGATAATGGGAAGGACGAGGGAAAAGTGAGGGATTTTTTAAGGAGTATCTAGGAATTGAGGATGCCTCAATGGCAGCACTACGGCGGGAGAAGGCATAAATTGCCTAGGAGGGAGAGGGAAAGCTTGTTATAGCGAAGAAACATAGGCGGATAGCTTGTAATACAATCACCACTACCACTCTATTATAACTACTTTATTTTTGAAAAAATCAACGCTTGCGTTCATTCCTATCAAGGAGTTATATTACAATTCCACCCCCCCATCACCCCCTACCTCC
>JPJZ01000933.1:0-87324 GCA_000750815.1 Pseudogymnoascus sp. VKM F-4516 (FW-969) | reverse complement strand
AGGAATCCGTTTGGATCTGGAAGCAGGGGGGGGAGGCGGATGTGGCAGACTAATAGGGTGCCTATTCCTGGACTGGGCGCGGAGCGTGCTGCTGCTGCTCGTCGGGCACAGGGGGTTGGGGAGAGGGTTGCTGAAGGTGTTGGTGAATCTGCGAAGTTGGAACCGGTTGTGTCGGAGACTTTGACTGGTTCAGGGTCGAAAGTTGAGGGGGATGTTGCGCGCGAAGGGAGGGGGCGTGCTGGTCCTGTGCCAGATGTTCAGAATCGGATACATGCTCAACAGGACGAGCCTGAAGGTCCAATTCCTGTGTTGCGGGTGGGTGGTGAAGCATCATCTCACGCCCGTGAGTTTCAAGGCACGCAGGCTTGTTTGTTTTTCTCGGCTTGTGGGCATTCTGTGCATTGCTGCGGTTGTTGGCCCCCCAGGCAGGGTTATCATGGGCAGGCTTGTCGGTGTCAGACGGCCCATGGAGTGCCTGTTTATCGATCCTTTGGGCATATTCAGCCGGTGTGTCCGTATCTCGCCTCTCTGCAGACGGTATGCGGTGGAGGGGTTGGGTGTGCGCATGGTGAGATGGTTCAGGTTGTTTTGTTTGGTCCTGGATTTACTTCTGGGGGGTGTTGTGTTGGTGGTGAGGGTCATGGGAGAAATGGAGGGAATGGAGGGGGTGGGATTGTAAGGCCTGGTGAGGGGAATGGGGATAACGATGGGTGTCGTAGATGTTGCTCTGGGAGGAGACGTCAAGAGTCTGGTCGAGGGGCGGAGGGGGGGAGGTTGTGAGATTGATTGACGTAGTGTTGTAGGTATTTTTACGAGGTGGGATTGAGTAGTTTTAGGATGGGGGAGGGGAGAATTGATATTATTTCTTTTGGGTTAGAGGTTTTGTCTGGTATTGTCGGTGGGTGAGTGAGTGGTGGAAGCTGGATTCATTATTATTGCTTTGCCGTTGTGATTATAAATTTTGTAGCTTTATGGTGTGTTTTCATTTCTTGTTATATTTTTCTCATATTGATATTCGAACATATTTGTTGTATCTTATCTCAGCAACCCTCCCCCAACTTCCCAGATTATCCCTATAATGTCTTAAAATTCGAATACTTAGGTATCTTCTCGATAAACGGTAACTATGCTATAGTTGGGGACAAAACCTGCGAATTGGCAAAGCGAATTTCGATTTTGGGGGTGGACCCCTCTGGATTCTGCGAAGGTTACTCCATGGCCTCCGTTACTACGCAGGCTAATGCAAATCCCCCCCTTCCTCAACGAGTTTTATCCCCATTGCCTTTAGATAACATCTCTCCGCCACAGACGTCTCTCCTCTCTTCCCTACACTACCACCACCACTACTCCTTCCCACTCCCCTTATTCTTCGTCGTCCCCTTCATCTCCGCCCCCCCCTCCTCCCCCAACGGAAGCGAATCCTCCCTACTTGCACCACTCACCCCCAGCGGATTCCCCCGCTTCCCCTTCCCCGCCTCGTCTTTCTCCTCCTCAGGCCGTGTCTTAGACGGATCAAATGCCGTCTTCGTCTCCGCGACGCCCTGGTCTGTGCTGGACTTGCTGCCCTCGGTTGACTGGGGCTTTAGGGAGTCTCGGGCCTGGTCATCCTTGTAGGGCGCCCGTAGGGGTGATGGGGTGTGGTAGTTGGCGGCGAGGTGGTGGGGTGTGAAGGCACGGGATCGTGGTATTTGGAGTGCAGTGCGGTAGGTGCGGAGGGAGAACATGGTTGGGAAGAGGTTGTTTGGGGGTATGGTTTAGTTTCTTCGTATGAGGTTTTTGTGATTGTTTTATGAAGGTTTTCAGATGAGTGGGAGAAGATTAATTGCTTGAGAATCGTGAAACTGGCTGAGTGAGGAAGTAAACTGGAGTCCATTTCGTTATAAGAATTATTGAAGGGTGACGTCATGTTGGCCAGCAGCTTGGATAATCGTGTCCAGGTACCAGGCCAGCTCCTCGGTGTAGCATAGTATTTTCATTTTCCAGCATCTCACGGCATGTAGATCTATGCTATGAGGCCGCAGGTGATTAATATTATGGATATGGCGAGGCGTGTAGCTCGAGTTACTCCTCTATTGAGCTACATGCTAGATTATTTAGGGGGATAGAATTTAAATGTTACAGATGAATATTTTATATTTTATATTTTATATTTTATCCTACTATATAGGATCCTAATTAACAACAACAAAGAGAGATATAAATGTCTTTATAATCTATATAAAAACCACATCCCTTGTATGCCCTTCTCTATATTTTAGCTACGCCACTGTCTTGCTTTATAACTATCCTTTCCTCCACTTGTCATATCCCATTTCTATTACCTTTTCTCTTCATTCGTCCTGCACTTTTGCAAAAACTCACCCAACCCCCTATACCCCTAATCATAACACCAGCCCCCTTTATACACGTCGCCGGCCTTTCTCGTTATTAATATTAACCCCCCTACGAGTTCCCGAATAACCGCACAAACGGAACTCAGTACTTCCGGTATAGTGTAGGGGTTAACATAACCCGCTTTCAAACTTTGGAGCCGGGTAGCCCCGGGTTCGATTCCCGGTACCGGAATAAAAACAGTGTTTTGCATGCTCTGTCCGTAAGGATGGGGTTTGCTTTTTTGCGTGGGTGGTTTGACTGTTGATTTGGGACAGTCAGGGTGGTGGGGTTGATGTGAAAGAGGGGTAATTTTTTTTTGGAGGCAGGGAAAAACGAAAGGTCGTTTGAAAACAAGGGCACACAGATCACCACGATAGCATCCCACAATTTTTTTTGTAGGATAAGATAAGAAATAAAATAATTTTACATATAATCACATGCAGGCCTTGAGATCAATTATGTGTACCTCGCATTCATTTCTGAACTATGCTACTCTCCATATGGCACCCCATATCCCTCCCTCGGCGGCATCACCTCGACTTTTCCTCTCGGCCGGCCTCCAGCTTGTCAGCCTTTCCCCCCCACCCCCCAACTCGCAATGCTCGCCACGTATCGACTACATTACAAAGCCCAAAAGTAAACGCCAAATCAAAGAATGAAGGAGAATGAGCAGAGCCTGGCCAAACGAGCTATGATGCTATGACCCGTTGTCCACCCACCCCCCTCCCGCAAAGCCATGCAATATATCCCCTTAGTTCTCATCCGTAAATCTAAGCCTTGTCGCGCAGATGCTTGGGGATGTACTTCCCAGCGCCGCCGCTGGCCTTCAGTGGCTCAGCAGGAGGCGCGGGAGACCTACTCTCGCGCTCGTTCTCCACGCGATCAGCGCGTCCGCGAACTGGGCCAGATCCAGAGGCTGTGCGGGCGATATAAGGAGCCTCGCGTTCGCGGGACTCAGGGGCGGGAGAGGTGCCGGAAGCGGCCTTGGCAGCCTCCTTGTCTCTCCAGCTGGGCTTTCCACCGGCGAGCGCAAGGCGGGGTGGGCCTGACGGGCGGTCGTTGGAGTCTGTGCGGGTGAAGGAAGCGCTGGCAGCTGGAGCAGCGGGGGAGGCGGTGCGTTCAGATGGGACCTCTTGGCCTGCGGCTCTGAGGGCCTCCTTCTCTCTCCAGCCGAGCTTGGCACCGGCGAGGGGCAGAGGTGGGCGGCGGTCGCTTGAGGCGCTACGCTCGGGCTCTGCTGAGCGGACTGGAAGACCACCAGTGGCTCTGGCGCCAGCTCTGCGGGCAAGGGCCTCCTCTTCACGGCGGGCCTGGAGAGCGGCCTTCTCGAGACCTTCTTGACGCTCCTTGTCACGCTGGGCCTTGAGCTCGGCGAACTCCTGTCTCCTGCGCTCCTCGCGGGCAGACTTCTCTTGGAGCTCAATTGCGGCGCGCTCCTCCTCCTCGCGGAGAATCCTCTCTTGCTCTTCACGCTCACGCTTCTCGCGGATCTTGCGCTCTCTGTGCTCCTTGCGGCGCTGGTTGATTTGCTTCTCCAGCTCCTTCTCGGCATCACGGCGGCGCTTCTCGAACTCGTCGTGCCTGCGGGCAACGACGTCGGTCTTGAACTCCTCGTAGATTGGTGTGATTCTTGTCAGTCTCTTCGAAAGCTCGAGATCCTCGGCGTGCTTCGCCTCAGCATCCCTAAGAACCTGAGTCTTGGTCTTGTCATACGCCTCAAGATCACGCTTGCGCTGTTGCTCGTAGTCGGCTGGGAGCTTCTTGGCCTCCTCCTTTCTGAAAGCACGCTCGATGTGATCGATACGCTTACCAGCGATTCTCAACTTCTCGCTAGTATCGTTCTTCTCACGCTCAAGCTGGGCAAGCTTCATGGCACGGAGGCGGTTTCCATCAAGGTTATCCAGGTCCTCGAGATCGATATCAAGGGCCTTGGTGCCAATCTTGAGGTCGGCAATCTGCTTCTTAAGCTCATCCTTGCGAACACGGTCGAGCTCAGCCTTCATGCGCTTCTCCTCACGCTCCTTCTGCTCCTGTGCAAGACGCTTATCCTCGGCCTCTTGGAGTTGTGCGGCTCTGATCTTCTTCTTTGTCGCGTCCTCCTTCTCCTTGCGGGCGATGATCTCGTTAGCGGCCTCCTTTCTCTTGTGGATGATCTCCTTGCGTGCCAAAGTCTCGTGATGTTCTTGCTCAGCGCCGGCCTTAGCCTTTGCTAATGCAAGATCGCGAGCCTTAACACGGGCTTGGTTGTAGGAGGGATCAACATATTGGCAAGTGATGTAAAGGGACTTGGCAAGGCGAGTAAGTTGAGTGCGGACAATTTCTGAAGGAGTGCTTTGGAGGCGTTGGACGGATTGAGACTCCGACTCGGCGGAGCCAGCAGCAGATCCGGTGTGGACAGCCTTTGCCGATGAGAAGACATCGGTATCGAAGCTGAGAACACCAGTGGCGTGATCCAGACGGATGGCAAGGTCACCCTTCTTGTTTCCGTTCATGATGAACTTCTCGATGGTGTCCCTGGAAACATCGAATGGTGCAGGGAAGCGAGCAAGGTTCTCGACGAAAGACACATCGACGGTCTCGTAAACCTGGGAGAGTTGCTGGAATAGTCTGGTCAAGATAACCTGCTGGAGAGGGGCGATGTACTTGGCCATCTCCTCGTCCGCGCCAATCTTAGCCAGGATAGGGGAGATCTTCTGGCAAATCGAGAGAGGGTGGAAGTCAACCTCGAGGATGTTGTATAGCGCGCGAATTTCTGGGCGGGCGCGGCTGAGGAGACCCTTGCTCATGGCATCCTTGAACAGAACGGCGCGGGTTGGCGCGGCGGACATGCCGAGGAGGTGTGTCAGGCGAGAGTTCTTGTTGTTCTTTGCTTGATCAACGTCTATCAGGGCTCCGCGGGATCTGGAGGTGCTGATGACAGGGATGGCCAAAGCAGACAGCAGAACGAAGGAAGCGGCCTTGGTGAGATCTGCCTCCGACGCAGCTGGGTTCTCAGACTTCTTGCCCTGTCCAGACGCGACGATAGCAGCAGACTGGCGGAGAAGGTTGTAGTATCTAGACCAAGCAGCAGCGTGGAAGAGATAGTTCTCGCCGACCAAAAAGATACGGGTAAGCTTCTCGTAGTAGTTGGCCATCATGATGTTCTTCGGTGGGCGCTTGCTGAGGTTAAGGAGGGTGTGGATGTCCTCAACACTGCGGAAAGCCTCTTGCCACAGCTCGAGCTCAACCGCAACATTCAGCTGCTGGAAACGCGTCTCCAAATGGCGCTGGAGGGTGTCAGGGTCGTTCAGGTTGATGGCGTGCATCTGCTGAGTGGAGTACTTGGCAGCAGTCTGGACGTGATTCCTCAGAAGCTCACAGAGTCTGCGGAACTCGGTCTTACGAGCGTACTTCTGGCAGAAGGCAAATGCCTGCATGGCAGTGCTCTGGTACATGATCTCCAGACGGGCATTGTTGCGGAGAATGTCGAGAACTGTGCGGTATGTCTCCCAAAGGAACTTCAACCACGGAGTGACGATTGCGCGATCTGTGCGGTCGCGGGACTGCTCGCCGGACACGGTGGACAGGAGGATCGACTCTGGGGTCTCGCTGGCTTCGAGATCATCGACACTGGCGGTTGCCTGGGTAGTCTCGAGGGTGCTCTGAATCTCATCGGCCTTGGCCTGGGCCACCTTGACCTTCTCCTCGGCGAGTTCGATGAATTTCTTGAGGACAAGCTACAAATTAAAAAGTCAGCGCCTAGCCCCTCCATGACGCGGTTTCGCCCTTCGCAGCATTCCAAGCCTTACCTCGATTGTGCCGACGTTGGTGTTCTGGCTGATATTCTTGTATTGGTAAAGAGCGTCCTTTGCGAGTTTTCCCTTCTTCTGTTCCACGGACTGCTCCACCAAAAGGAGCATCACCGGCTCCAGGGACGCGATCGGAACATTTCTGGATCTTTTCGAGGTGATGTGTTCATGGAGCAGGACGAGGGCGGCGGGAGACTGGCCGACTCCTTGGAGCTCGTGGGCCCTCTTAAGGACATTCTCCGGCTTTTGATGCGGCGGAGGAGGCATACTGGGCAAGCTCGTGTTGATCGAAACTTGTGTAGGGTGTCCCAGAAGGCTGATGGTCTTGTCGGGATCTCAGTCGCGCTTCCTTTGTGAGGATTTCTGAATTTGCCTGCTTGGTGGGTGTGGTGTGGGTCACTCCCATTGTAGTTTAGCTCCATAATGATTCGCTTGTGCTAATGAGCTAAACTACAATAGGCATTCATACTCATTCCCTTAGCCCCTCGAAACACAGAAGCGTGACTTAGTAACTGACTGCTACTGTACTCTTGGAGGAACATCCATCTCATTTAGCGGATTCTGAGAGATTGCAAAGGGTCAACCACAACTCCATGCTCTTCAGCACCAGCTCAACGCTCCAAGCCCGAACCTCATAACATCTTCTATAATTAATTACTCCGACGAAGAGCGAAGAGCGACCTCCTTTATCCGACATTCGTACCATCCTCGTCCAATCGAGCTATCGCCAACATGGGCTACGCATCTCGCGACGCGGCGGACCCGAGCCAAATCAAGAAGAACAAGCAGTCAATGGCAGACCTGAAGCTGCGCCGCCTCACCGAATTGAACAATCGTTTACGGGAGGATCTTGAGCGCGAGCGCATTCCAGTCTCCCAGGCCGCAAGGAGGTATGCACTGCTCGCTCACCCCCTTCCCGACCGACCATCCCACTAACCCACCACAGCATCATCGCCTACACTAATACGACACGCGATTTCATGGTTCCATCTGTCTGGGGACCAGTCGACAAGAAGGACGATCCATATACACCACAACCGAGTGGCGGGTGCTGCGTGGTGATGTGAGGGGGGAATACGAATAATGGGGGAGTTTTGGCCTGGCGTCATATGAATTTAGCAGCTCGATAATCTGGAGGAAACAAAGGAAACACAGAAGAAGAGAAGGAGACGAGCATGGGATACCCGAAAGGATACTGCACAGCACACTTGTGGCAACAAAGATTTCATACTACAACGACGGGGAAGGCCCGGAGGACAATTTCTCGTGGCGGAGGGCGCCCATCTTTACCATCACACTTACGATTATGGCTCTTTTTTTTACGTGTCTTTCTTGTAACTATATAGGGTGGGAAAACCAATTGATTTAAGTTATTGGCTAGATATATCCTGATGGATTGGGTTCGTGATGACTGTGATTGACAATTGTGCGCAAAGGGGATTGAGGACACGGAAGAATCGGATGAGCGCTCAGACCTCCAACGAAGCTTTCAACCACCTCGAGATCCATCTCCTGTAAGACTCAGTTGTAATTTCGAATCACTCATCCCTATGTACAGCGCGTAACTTGACTCTCGAAAGCTCTGGGGCCAACCCCTAAAAAGTGGCCCCGTTTTCCCCAGAAGGACGGGAGCACTAACGAAGATTAGCAAATGGTGACATGCATATACGGCCAGCGAACCACAGCCACTGATCCCAAAAGCAATCCTTCTTTAGCCAAGTTCCAGAAGCCTAAAGCACCATTTGAAAGAGTGTAATTTCTTTTCGAAGGGTTCATCTGAAGTTTCTAATCCCGGTAAACTTCTTTGTTTCGACGAACATCCTCAGATCAGCTGGGCATCAAAGCACTCGTCATGGAATCACCAACGGGCTTCGCAGCGTCAGCTCCCCATCCGCGGGTTGTTATCAAGTTTTGCACGCAGTGCAAATGGATGCTTCGGGCTGCCTATGTACGTTCAGACAAGCATATTTCCTTCAATTATTTCCATTGTTATATTACTGCACTGTCTCAAAGCAGACCCTTAATGTGCGCACGTGACTACGTCATTGAACCCGTCATATATGAATCTTTTGCCCGCGTTCTATTTTTTATTTGAAGTTTATATATCTCCCGGTAATCAGCCGTATCACTCCATGATTCTAATTGTTCACAGTTTGCTCAAGAGCTACTCTCTACTTTCTCGACAGACTTGGGTGAAGTTGCTCTTCAACCAGCAACAGGCGGAGTCTTCTCAATTGAGATATTCTACACAACCACACCCAGCTCCACTACCCAGGCTGAGAATGGAACGGTGACAAACCGGACTGTTCATTCCCAGCTATTATGGGATCGAAAGACCGAGGGAGGTTTCCCTGGTAAGTTTTTCTTTAAGTTCATGATCTACTCTTTTTTTCCAACTGTGAGATATACCAGAGACATCATCAGTAGAGAATAGAGAGGGGGAAGAATAAAAGAAAATCACACTTGACTCAATGCTGACCTATATCTAGAAACCAAAGAAATCAAACGCCGAATTCGAGATATCATAGACCCAGGCCGTGACCTCGGCCACGTCGACGGCAAAAAGAAAGCCGTCAGCTCCAGCGCGGAAACCCCAACATCAGAAATTACGAAAGGCCAAGCGCTTTCTACACCCCAAGCACTTGCTACACCCGAAGCTGTTTCTACTCCCCAGACGGTTTCTACACCCCAAGCGGTTTCTACTCCCCAAACGATTCCTTCGTCTCATGTGGTTCCTACTCACCAAGCGGGCTCTACGCCCCCCGAGGTCAGCCTTCGGGAATTCATAGCCGCAGGGGCCACGACTGGAGATGTTCATAGTTCAGGCCGTGGCGGTACGGAAGAGGAAGTGTTAGAGCACGAAGAGAAGTGTTTGGTGACACAACCGGGGGGTGGAAGGTACCAAAGATTTGCGGGGGATACGGGAAATATGGAAGACGAGACGGGGACTAAAGGTGTGATCTGTGATACAGCCCACGATGAGAGGAAGAGGAATCCGGATGGGACTATTTGTGAGGATTGCTCTTGAGGGAATGCAATTTGTATCATGACTGGATTTGGGGGAAATTGGATTTGGGAGAAATGAATGCAATGAATTATGTATTGAGGGTGGAGGAACAGTTTCTATAAGAGAATCCCGTGACTTGGGAATTTAGGGATGGTAAAAGGGTTATGAGAACAAAATTGAAGACATGATCACTCATCACGAAGGGTTTACCTACCGTTACTATTCCAACATAGCGTGACCTGGGAATTTTATGATGGTAATTTTTTTATGAGAACGAAATTAAAGACATAAGTCGTTCATCAGGGTTCAACTGCCGTTGCCACCCCCAACATACCATGACATATCCACCTTGTCATAAACTCCATGCGGCCACTCTGAGACCACTGAGCTGCAGCCCTAAGCTTCGGCTCAGCTTAGGGCAACTGAAGCTGTCAAACCTTGGAACAGCAAAGCCAAGATCAACGCCCTATTTCTTCCGAAAAGCAGGGCGAGCACTGACACTACGCGGGTCCTCTACACCGCAGTATGGTCATAGAACGATTCCATGAACTTCCCCAACTTCTAACTGGCAGTGAGCAGCCGCCCTACAATCCTCTACGGCACTACTACCCCGTATGACAGCACTTGGCAGATATCGCAGTCGATCTCTCGCCCGATCTTTGGTCATACCATAATTATACTAACGTCCTGCTACTGTGCAATGATGTCGTCTCAGCCACTCACCCCACGCCGTCCTCGACTAGTCTTGGCATCTGATTGTGTCCCGTCGCTCAAACGGGAGACATGGCTACGCATGTGATATCTCTCTCCCGGCAGTGTGGTGTTGCTATTGCTATAGTACAGTACAGCCAGCGCCGCACAGCGATTGCCCCTCGCCATTGGTAAGGAGATATCGTCCGCATATCCTCATGATTGGCCTTATCGCCCCCTCGCCGGCCCGAAGTCGGAATTGCGATGCTGCACCCTCAAGCCCCCAGGAAGTAAAAATGTTAATCGAATCCTGGGGATGGGAGGGGCACGATCCAATCAACCCCCCCATCGCTATGTGCATCTTTGCTTACTACGGGGTGGTCTCTGATCCTCGCTTGCCAATTACTCTGTAACGATTAATCGACAATCTTGGACCCCAAATGGTGGTGGGTGGTAGTATAGCCGTCAGGGAAACGCCCACACACGCCCAGGGAAGTGTCCTGCTACACCTGCCCTAGACGTGCAAGTGCCCGCCGCCCGCTCGCTCGCTTCCTCCCACCAAGGGATCCCAGCAATCCAGTGCCATTTTGCGGAAAGGCGCCGGAGCCGCGGGGGTGCCATAGCGCGGGGGTCCCGGACGGCTGTGCGTCATTCTCGCGAGCGCCCGGTGTTGGAAATCTGTCACTGCAATACAGTAGAGTAGTGCTATGTTACACAATTCAAATCCAAATTCCAACAGAATATATTGTTGCGGGGTGAATTTCATAAAGTGGTGGGGGGAAAGAGGGCTGTAAACCCGCTGCAGCATCTATAGGCGAGGTATGCGATACATGTGGAATTAAGGTTGTGTATGGTCGAGAGTATCGGTGCCACTGCGATTGCGAACCATACTCGCGGACCCGGGCCTTCTCACCGCCAGACACGGCATGATCGAACTGCAATGCACTGCTTGCTGCGGACTGCTGGGACGCGGCCGGCGAACCAGCCCGACTGGGAGAGATGGAGGGGAGAGTGAGGGGTCGTTCTCGAGGAGGGGCTGTCTGCAAGTGGGATGTTGCATGTGCGAGGTGGGATCTCTGATGCCAAGGGGCGCCGACGAGCTTGCCCCGGCGGTGAGATGCAACCTTTACGACGGACTAAGATTCTTTCTGTCTATCTGATCCGCGCCTCCGCGCTCCATCTGACACTATTCGTGCCGCCCAAAAAAAGTCTGAAGAGGGGCTAAGGATTGATACCAGCAACTTGCGCTGATAGGATCTCTCCCTTTGGCTCTATGCCTGAGAAACTAATATGGCAATTATAGCGTTCAGTAACCAGTAACTGAGAGTCTTCATTCTCATGACAGTTGCTATAATTACTGCTGTCAAGCACAGTCCCTCTTTAGACTTTTATTTTGAGCGACACCAGTACTTTAGACGATTTCGTTGTGAGAGGGACCCCCAGATCTCCAACTAAGGAATGCGGGTCCAACCGGATAAATTGGCCGTTTGGTTTGCTGCAACAGGGAGCATCCTGCGCGGCATTTATATACAAATCTGTGCGTACTAGGCTCATGAGTGACAGATTGCCCTCCTCGTAGCCAATCGCCGGGCAAGACCCCACGCTCTGTACCTCAGAGGCTATGAGACTGCTATATCGCGAACGAATCCGTGTGTCGTTCGCGCATACAAACACCGACCTAACACTATTTTGCTCTGGCTCAGAGAAACGTTTGGAATTCAAAGGTTAGTATTGGCGATACGCGGGGGCGACATCATTTCCAGAAACGGGATGAAGGCATTGCACCTGACACCCCAATGGCCATGAAGGTGGGCTGGTAAGCCATGTAGCTGGGAAAAAGTGTGTGGGTATCGGTTTTTGAAATATTTGTATACTAGTGAGTAGTAGAGAAAGATTGCAGTTTCTGGTGCGGCTACGGGCATTTGCATATGTAGCCCTCACAGACAAACGATCAGTCGACTCCGAGTGGGTGTGGTCGTCGGCGGCATACCCGAGCTCGTCGTCGCTGCAGGCGCTGACGGAATCTCGAGAGAATGAAATGAAGCGGTGAGAGCGAGACACAAGCCTTTTTCTTCTCAAGTATCACCCACCAGCTTGGGACGAGGATACCTTTTGGGTACACAGAGAAAAGGTGCTTGACAAAGTTGAGTTTAGAGGTTCTGAATGGAGACAAATGCTTCCTGTCGCTGAGACAAATGATGCAATTCGGGCCCGTGATTGGCGCTGCTAGCCAACGACTTGGGGAGATTTGATGGCTATCATCCTCACGCGGCTGGCGCTGGCTTCCTTTTGTGGCTCCTCTCCTGCGCACTGCCTGCCGCGATCCATCGCTTCGTGACTGGCTGACATGCACCAACAGCACCTTTACACACCCATGCCACACGGCCTTGGTGGTCCTAGGTGGTCCTTGGTGGACTTGGTGGACATGTAAGGAGGAGGTGTGGGGTTGTCTCAAATTGTGGGCTTGCTGCTTGGCTGCTGAACGGCGCAACATTGGGAAATGATATCGAGAAACAGGAAACAAAGGGCACACCGGTGTCTGAGGATGGCAACCATTCAACTTTGGATGCGAGAACCCGTCTCACAGTTATCGACAATCAATCACTCTTGAGTGATCATTGCTATACGGGTACGACCAAGGGGTCCCGAGAGCCAACTCTATGTATTTTTGGTCTCGAGTCTTGAGACTTGAAAGAAGAGTACTCGGAGTAGATAATACCACGGACATCCCGTTATCCGCCTCAGCCTTTATTTTTTGGGTGTGCTGTGGGGGTAAGCCGCAACAATAAGGGCGATCTATTATTGTAGTCAGTACTGAGCGTGTACGTGTGTGTGTGTAAGTGTGGTGCGTGACTGTCTGGCCTCGTAATCTGTCCGCTTGGTGCTGACGTTTGAAATCGCCTCCATGGTCATCGTCGCCTTCAGCTTATTTCATAAAAAGAGAAAGGAGTCGTTCGTAGGGTCAGCGTAGTATCTCACTTGCCGCCATAAGCCTCCAAAACTGTGAATAGCTTCATGCCAACTCGGGCTTGTGTTTACTCCACCCATACATGCTCGGCCAGTAGAGGGTACATGCGCCCATTCGATATTGTCGATCGCTACGGCACTGCTGCTGTCTGTTGGTGCAACTGGATGAGGATCACTGGCGTATATGTTTCAGAAATGGCAGTGTGATTCTTCGCATGAAGGGACATCGCTGCTACTTACTAGCCTCGTATATGGAGTATCGCTGCGCATCGCTACGCACCAATACGCACCAATACACACCAAAAACCACTACTACGCTGCACTGTACGATCTGTTTTATAGGAGATTACACTTAATTACTCCAGTACCGCCCTACCGCCAAGTCAACCTACTACTACCATAGTACATAGTACACATAGTATGCAGATATACTAACTAAAGGAGTAGTCGAGTTATATCTGCAGCTACTACGGAGTACGTAAAACTGGGTATATACCTACTACTGGTATGGTCCTATCAACAGGGCGGCGCGTAGCAAAGGAAACCGATTGTAGAGCATTTTCAGCTCTGATCTGGTGCATGCTGTCTTAAAAAGATAATATACCGGTCAGTACTCGCACTTTACCGACTCTACAAGGACAACTGTGCAAGACCAATACTGTACAATATCTCCAAATATCTCCAACTGCAATACCTCCAAAGCCGAAAGGTTTATTGTACTGTTACTGCAACAACTGTACAGTATTGTTGTCCTGTGCAGTACTGTCCTGTACTTGTCCTGCAACTGTACTGTATACAGTACAGTACAAACCCAGGCCGCAGCAACAGCATAATTTCGAATCACCACACAAACAACAACCACACTCACACACTTCTTCTTACCTTACACACTCTCACCACACCCACAACCAACACTGGTTTATATTGCATCTCCTTCGATCTTTACTCTATCCTTTACTCTATACCTGCCGGTAAAAGCATCCCACAGCAACACAGCATACCCCCAGACAGTTTGTCAACAGGAGAGTGGCCAAGTGCAAAAAGTGGCTGGGATCTATCGTTAGCTGCACACCGTGCACTAAGGACCCTTGAGTAGTCTGCGTCTCCACCGACCTCGCTGCTGCAGCGTACATCACCGTGCACCGTTTCCCCCCACGTCTGCGCTTATTCGTGGGTGTGCCCGGCGAATCCTTTACCCAAGTGAAATTTGCTATATACATGAACAGCCTTGTCGCTTCTCACTCGAACCTCCCTTCCCTTGGAGAGAGACCTTGTGTGTTGTTGCGTTGACGACGGGGTATTTCTCGGTGTCGTGTGGATAATAGATCCAGTGGATCTATACACTGGTAAGTGAAACACTTCTCTCTCCTTATTGCGATAAACATAAGCTTGTTTGAAGTTCAGACCCGCGCACTCGTGGACTGTTGTGCAGCCCCATGACTCGCCCGTGTCTTGAAGCCTTTCGCTGGCCATGATCAGTTATCGCGCGAGGCTCAAGCTCCTTTGCATGAGGTGTGCGCAATACTAGTCTTGGGCCGCATAGGCAGAGAGATTACGGCCTTCTGCTTGTCAACCTATTGTTTACCTGCGCCTTCGATCTCAACTGGCACTTTGCTAACTTTCCTGTTGGATCACAGGTCAGGTCAGCCTCTACTGACACTTTGAGGACTCTTGTGGTTGCGCCATAAGGAGTATCTCCGGCGAGGCTGGGTAATACAGCGTCGACAGTGTACTACCAGTGGGGCAACCGATAGTATATAGTCTTCATGTCGAAGTCTAAGCGCGGTTGAAGCCTGCGTCTTCTCTCCGGCCGGGATGGACACTGAAGATGGGCAGCTGTTCGTAAAGGTGTGTATATTCCTTAAACCGATCGACAATTCAATGAGAGCTGACCACCGCTTCTAGAACCTCGCCCAATTCGTTCGAACTCATGAGAAAGCTCTCGCGAATGCCCTCCAACTACGAAAACAACAATCACCCGGACATGGCCGGTCACAAAGCCACTCTGGCGCGCTGGGGTCCCCCGCCAGCACCACAGCAGTCATAAGCCCGCCATCGTCTTCCTCATCCTCGACCTTAACATCGAGCACGCTTGCTGCAGCGCTCTCTCTACCATACCTAAACTTTGCTAGCCATAACATAAAACCAGCGAAGCTCGCACTCACGCCCCACCACCTATTCTACCTCCTATCTCGATTCGAAGACCTTGGGATACAAGTTGGGCCTATGAATGTACGATTGGAAAGCTTACACTCGGATACATCAGCAAACTATGTTTCTTTCCTTGGAAAGTCACAAAATCCAAAGAGCGGTTCCGACCATGGCTCTATACATTCCGTTTCAAGCATGCGAAGCGTCATGTCTGGCATGACGTCGCTATGGTCTGGATTTAGTCTCAGGGGCGCAAGCTCTGCTGCCAAAATTGAGAGGCAACTGGCAGCGAACAGGGAAGACCTAAAATACCTATACTCAGCCTTCACCAAGATCCCTTGTCTTCGATTGACACCCGATCGCCGTGCAAGACTGATCTCTGGATACGAGGAATTCCCCTTCGACACAGCAGTTCCCCTTATTGCTTTCAAGAACCTAAGCGCTTTGGAGATTAGTGATATCGATATCAGACAATTTTTTGGTTGGGACCGATTGGCGGAGCAGCTTCGCAGCTTAACCATCAAACGTGCCTCAATAGAAGACCCTGGCGATTTACTAATCGACATAGTTTTGGATGACATGGATAAGAGGCGTCGGCGCTCGTCGAAGGCTCAGTCATCGCCTATATCACCTTGGGCACCAAATGTTAGTCCTAAGAGGAGCCCCACTATACCCCACGCAGAGCTCGTTCACTCGAATTCTGCGCCAGGTTCACCAGATTCACGAGTGGGTAGCCCCGAGAATCGTGAGTCCCGGGCCATGCACCACAGCGATCTTGGTTTCGGCCGCTCCCCTTCAAGTGACTTGACATCACTTGCGAAGAACAACCGCCCCAGAAGCAGCTCTCCCGTCCGACCCACGAGCTCTAGAACTGGCTCTGCCCATGGCCATGTCCGCGGATCCCACAAAGTGAGGAGATCTGGATCCAACAGCTCCCATTCAAGCACATCCGATACATGGTACAACCCAAGACATAGTAGCTCCAACATCTTGTCAACAGGCATTCTGCCTTCTACTAAATGGCGGTTCCTAAAACACCTTAGTCTGGCAGACAACTCCCTCACATCGATTTCTGCCACTGGCCTAACGCCGCTAGCCAACACCCTTAACTCCCTGGATCTATCTTCGAATTTATTCTCGCAGATCCCCGATTCCCTCGCATCTCTAACAGCCTTACGGGCTCTTAATCTCTCCAATTGCATGATTGATTCTCTCCACTCCCTGACGCGCAACCCACTTCCTGCCATTACAGCCCTGAATCTCAGGGGGAATCGCCTGATGTCATTAGCTGGAGTAGAAAGATTATACCCACTAGAACGCCTGGACCTTAGAGACAACAGGCTCACCGACCCCACCGAGCTTGCCAGGCTGACGGGAATTCCGGAATTGAAGGAGATTTGGGTTGGCGGAAATCCGTTCACCAAGACTCATCCAAATTACCGTGTCACCATCTTCAACCTATTCCGAAAGTCACCTGGGTTTACCGAGGACATCATAATCGATGCTTCCGGCCCTGGATATAACGAGAGGAGGCAGCTTGTGGAGCGTGTTCCTGAGCGTGAAAACGTCCCTGTGGTGAAGCCATTGCCACCTCTGCCTCCTGCCGTGGATATTACGAAGCCAGCGATTATTTACGATTCTCCCAAGGAAGGATCAGTTCTTCGCAAGGAAAGACCTCAACCAAACACAGCGGCTAGCGATGTTTATACAAGCTCATCTCGTCGGAGAAGGACGCCAAAGCGAAGAATCGTCGACTTATCCACATCCGAGGTGTCGCCCAAACCGAAGCCACCAGTGGTATTGAAATCCGAAGAACCTGTCCCAGGAACGGCAGGCTCAGACAGTGGCTATGGAGTAAGCCCTGACACGCAACCATCACATACCATACCCGACTACACACCTCCCCGACCTGAGCGTACATCCAGCGAACCAGACATATTGCCTCGCCTCGACACATCTACCACGCCCCAACTTCTTCCAGCAGAGAGACCACTAGACCAATCGACCATTTCGCTACCATCCCTCGACACCCAGGACTGGAGTGTCAGCGGCGAAATGTACCGGAAGAAGATCGAGGCGCTCCGCAGCGAGGCTGGCAACGGCTGGCTCAGCGTCCTGAGCGAGGAAGGCTGGGAATCCCAGAAGCCACCCGCCCACCACCCCACCACCGAATTCAGCCCCGCGAGCACCATCCGGCCGAGCCCGACCACCCCTCGGCCACGCAGTCAACAGACGATACAGAGTGGCCGCACGCTCGGCTGAGAAGCCCACCTGCGTGCGGACCCCCGATACATAAGATATCAGTCTTCTGTACACATACCGCAACAAAAAAGATTCAACTTCATTGTCAAAGCATATGTTTGTGTAGGGATTTTTCCGTCGGCATTTTTCTCTCCAGTTGTTCTTTAGATGCGAGGTTGTTTTTGAAACATCTCGTCTTTTTGCGCTTTTTGTTTTTTGTTTTAGGAGCATAGCATTGGGATTGGGAACGGCATGGGCGGAGGTTGCTTTTGAGAATTTTTTGATTTATTGCTTTTATTGCGCGCGCCGGTTGAGGTTGGGAGAATTTGCTCTCGACGAGTGAACTCGGGTCCAAGAGTGGTGGACGGAATCGTTATTGCATCCATTGCCCTAGAGTTGATCTTGGGCGTGGCATATTTTCGTCATCGGGCTTTTTTGATATTTGGGTTTGGTTTTTGCGAATTTTCCACTGTGTAAAGTAGGAGGGGGGGGGTTTGAAGGGATAATTTAGCTGGGCGTTGGCGGGAGTTATCGTGCATGGGAAGAGAAGGCTACGAATGAATCATGATCTGTTATACCCCTAAAAGCTGAAAGTTTCTTGAGATGGTGTGATGCTTCATCTAATATGTGGACTTGGCCGCCGTTTTGCAAGGCAGAGGTAAGGCTGGGGGAGGCTGGGTAGTTGGTTCTAGACCCTTAACAACGGGTATATTGCATTCATTGCCTAGAATGCGAAAGATGGGACGAATCAAGCAATCCTATTGTATGTCCAGCACATCAGCCCTTTTTTAATGGTGGCATTCTGATAGGCCCGTATGCGGCAACATCCTGATTACTATATAGTATGAAGTATGTGTCTGGGACGGATCTGGAAACCCGAGACCCCCCTCTCCATAAAGTGTTCAACAAAGAAAAGATCTATCAGTGCAAGTCAGTGCAAGAGTACGTAGAAAAGGCTGGCAACTTGATATAAAGTGGAAATTCGGGGCTCAGTAAGTGGAACCATGATGTATGTAATTATGGGGAACTAATCGCCCAGGATAAGACCCAAGTCCCGAGTTAACGAGACGAACTTCTCAAAATAGCAACCTTAGCAACCTTAGCAACACCCCCAAGAAAGGGTTTCGTAGGGTCTTTTTTAACGATTTTAGCGCCCAGGAGCACACCCTCAACGCCCCCCTCACACCCTCTAACCCTTCTTTCTGCTTACCGTTGTTGGGGCCAGCTTCTGGTATCAGCGTGGCGTCTACCGAGACACCAGTGAGCGTGGAGAATGACCAAGAAGTCCTGTTCGCGGCACGGTAACAGGTCGTTTACCAACGGACGGCTAATGTGGCTTATATAATATCTCCCACACCCCCTACCCTTTCAAGGCAGCAAAGGAGGTATGGGAGGTATGAGAGTTATGGGTATATCCATATTTTCTCTCCCGGTGTGGTGGGAAGGAGGTGGGAAGGCCGTCAGCCATTACATAGATAGATGGAGTACTAGCCCACTACCCCTCAGTAAAAAGTTGAAAGCCTTCATTCTAGCCCCAAGTCCAAAAGATTACCGCATCAATATAATCAGCAAAAAGTATAAAAGCGTGGCAAATTTATTGCATATTTGTGTTTTGTTCTAGCTACGCCTGGAAGAAAAGAAAAGTTGTTGCTTTGAAATCGCAGTTTCAGACACTCTGCGGGTAGAGAACGTTCAGACGCTGCTCCCTTGACATCTAAAACGAGCTTCCGAACCAGGAACCCCCCTACTACGTCCTTCTTCCCGACCCTTCCTCAACAGAACTTCATCTTACTTGTTGGTTAAATACAAATTCAACACCCTACTGTTGCGCGCGTTTGTTTCTGAAATATTTAATTCAATATTTCGAATCGCAAGTGCCGAAAAAACCCAAAGTTGGTTGATTTTATTACTGTCGCTATTACGACTTTACGCGACCAGAAGTTCCTTGCTGCGCATTTTTCGTGTTGTCGGCCTGCCGCTAAGAGATAGTCAAAGTTCTACTACTCAAATCTCAACCTCGCGCGACATCTCCACCTTTCACCACCTACTTCCAACAAAACACGGATCACAACGATTGCCACTTGACGCACCTTGATCCTCCCATACGAGAAGTCGATATCGACTTTCTATTGAACTATTGCAACAGAGACTTTCAGTCTTCTTACGTCCCACCTTATCCGTGACGCAAAACACAGGCGACCAGGCACTCTACCCTGCCTCCCTCTGTCAACAGCACTACAGCCGCCACTCTACGAAATTTGCAAAGCGACTGGAGGCTCTGAGATCCTCGCCATTCTATTCACACGAGGCCGACTCACTGATAGTAAGCATTCACCTTCCCTGGAGAGTTGTCAACAAACCCGAGCCTGTGTCAGATTCAGTCACAACGCGCGGCTGACGGAACGACCTCACCTCGTGAAAAACTAACTTCTAACGCGTACCAGTCCAACAAGTGAGTTACAGTCCTCTACAACAGCGAAACACGATATAGCCAGTATCGACTTTCCGAGAAGCCTATACAGCGAGCAAAACCGACCCCCACTCCTACCCACCTCCTTCGAGAGGCCCAGACGTCATGGCGGACCAAAACGATGTGGATCTCGATTCCATAATAGACCGTCTGTTGGAAGTCAGAGGAAGCAGACCGGGAAAGCAGGTTCAGCTCTTGGAGGCTGAGATCCGCTATCTGTGCACAAAAGCTCGTGAGATCTTCATCTCTCAACCGATCCTTCTGGAGCTTGAGGCTCCTATCAAGGTTCGTATCCCACTAATACCAGGCTCGCAATGCGCCGTTTTCACGGGCCAGTCGCTGACGAATGGCGTTTTCAGATTTGCGGCGATATCCACGGCCAATACTACGATCTCTTGAGACTCTTCGAATACGGTGGATTCCCACCAGAAGCCAACTACCTCTTCCTGGGTGACTACGTCGACAGAGGAAAGCAGTCGCTGGAGACGATCTGCCTCTTGCTTGCATACAAGATTAAATACCCAGAGAACTTCTTCATCCTCCGTGGTAACCACGAATGCGCCTCGATCAACCGCATCTACGGCTTCTACGACGAATGCAAGAGAAGATATAACATTAAGCTGTGGAAGACCTTTACTGACTGCTTTAACTGCCTGCCCATTGCAGCTATTATTGACGAGAAGATCTTCACAATGCACGGTGGCCTCAGCCCCGATCTCAACTCCATGGAGCAGATCCGCCGCGTTATGCGCCCAACTGACGTAAGCTCTACCCAGTATCCCTTCCTTGCCAGCTCTTGTCGTCCGCGAGAGAGGGCGCGAGCTTTTGCTAACCAACTTTATAGATTCCCGACTGTGGCCTTCTCTGCGATTTGCTCTGGTCCGACCCCGACAAGGACATAACCGGATGGTCTGAGAATGACCGAGGTGTGTCATTCACATTCGGCCCCGACGTCGTTTCAAGATTCCTTCAAAAGCATGATATGGACTTGATTTGCCGCGCTCATCAGGTCGTTGAAGACGGGTATGAATTCTTCTCGAAGCGGCAATTGGTCACGCTCTTCAGCGCGCCCAATTACTGTGGAGAGTTCGATAATGCTGGTGCAATGATGAGCGTGGATGAGAGTCTGTTGTGTTCGTTCCAGGTAAGCTATTCACACCCTTTATTTCCCATTGTCCTGCAGCGAACAGAAGACTAACTTTATGCGTCTCCAGATTTTGAAACCTGCCGAGAAAAAACAAAAGTACGTTTATGGCGGTCTAGGCGCGAGCAGACCTGTCACTCCTCCGCGGAAGCAAAAGAAGTAGAAGATCAATTACGAACTTTCTCGTGTGTAGCAGGTTCGGACGCAGATAAATCGACTATTTTATTTTTCCCATATCGAAATTACCACCAACGCCGACTCGAAATATTCCTTCCTCCCAAATCCTCTTGCAGGTCGCCTGCCCACCTCTCTCAGCACTCGGCCGCTCCGATATTTCGACTGGTACGACCGCCTTTCGACTTAGCAATACATAGCATACGTTACGCCTGGATTTAACCTTCATTCGACCTCGCTACGATTCATTTTACGCAGACTTATTTTTTCCCCCGCCCAGTTTTTTTGCTTCATGAGCCCGACGACCTCGCGACTGGCGCCTACGTGATATAGAATAGTAACGGGGTGTTTTCATGGCCTGGTTGCCGGCACTGGGAAGTAGGGTAGGGGGGCAATGAGTTTGTGTATATGACTTTTGACGATGTTGGGATGCATGGGGGGCATATGTACTTGTCTGTTTGGCCGTGAGGCGAACCGTGCCTTGCCGCACGGCTTGCAATGATTTCGTTTGGGTTCTCTGGAATGGGTAGGGATTATTGGGAGGGTCTTTCGGGAGCAGAAGGGGGGATATGCGAAAAGGGGTGGGGGATGGGGGGGTATTCGGGGAGAGCCTCTTTAAGTCCGTATGCCATGATTGTACCAAGAGTGGTGTTTTTTGTAGTTTCGCACCCGCGTGTCCATGTTTCGGCCGCGGGGATGCTTGCTGATGACGGGGGTGGGCCGAGGTTCGATTAATTTTCCTATTACTTCAGGTACTGAAATGCTGGTTGAGCTTTCTCATGACATTGGTGCTGCACGCGGGGCTTGGCACGCATGATGGTGCCTGTGACTTTGTGAAATTTGTTATGGCTTTGTGCTGTACAATCTAAACCTATGATACATCTTTGATAATCCTTACAACCCATCTCTACTACAAACAATATGAACACTCATCCCCTTTCCTCTCCTCCTCTCCCCCTCAGCTCGGCAACACCGTACAAACCCGATCCAACGCCTTCCCCTCATCCAACGCCCACCCCCCCGTAATATCCAGCTTATAAACCCTCTTATTCGCCCTCAACTTCAAAAACCCCTCTCTCGTAAACGTCCTCTTAATCGCCACAAACATGCCAAAGAAAGCCTGCGACGCATGCCTAAACGGCGCCAGCATAATCGACTTCTTCCTCTCCGCCTCCAGCTCATCCGCCTGCCGCTTCGCGGCCTCGAAGCGCTCCGCGGCCGTCACGGGGCGGGGGGAGGGCGTGTACACGCTGTGGCTTAGTTGGAGGTCTGCTGGCGTTGCCGAGATGACGCGGGGAGAGAGGAAGGGCAGGGGAAGCATCTTGCGGAGCTCGATCTCGATGCGAAGAGTGGGCTGGGCGTTGACCGCGGCGGCTTTGACGGGGTGCGCGGTGATGGAGCGGATCAGGGATGCGGGGGCGAGGATGAGCCAGCCGCCCATGGCGGCCATGAGGAAGCAGATTCCCGCGAAGGCGATGGGGACCCATGTTGAGAGGCCGGGAGGAGGGTCGAAGACGTTGGCGTAGTAGGAGAAGCCTGCGTAGGCGATGCAGAAGGCGGCGCCGGAGTAGGCGGAGAGGATGTAGAAGGTGTGGGAGGGGGCGATGTAGAGGGGTGTTGGGGCGGAGCGCGAGGCGAGCTTCGCGGTGTAGGATTGGTAGGATTGTGTTGGTGGGATGGCGGCGGGCTTGGGCGGCTGCTGCTTGGGGATTGAGGGCTTCGAGAAGGCTTTTTTGGCGGCGAGGCGGAAGGAGGTGGTGAAGGTGCGCGCGAGGGGGAGACGGGGGAGGGTTTGGAGGGGTGCTTGGTTGAGGCCGCTCAGGCCGAGGCGGGAGAGAGGCGCTCGGAGGGATTGGTAGCGCAGCATGGCGCTCCTCGTGAAGCAGGACATCTGGAAGAGGGTATTAGTTAGCACGAACGTATCGCGTGGCCATGTTGGCTTTAATGCAGCAGCACGCACCTTTGAAGGGCCTAGTTGGGGGACTACCACAACCAATCCGCGAGGCTGTGGAATCTCGCTATAAAAATATCTCGGTGTTGTATTTCTCCGAATCCCGGAGTATCATGTCCGCCCGGAATTTGGTGGGCGGGAACCTCAACAACCTTTGGCGCCCACTCGAAGCTCACTTGAGCCTCGCCAACTCAGCAAGCATGGCGTCAATTGCAGCGGCTTGCAGGCTGTCCTCACGGGCTGTTACAAGGCAATTGAGAAGAGATGTTCAATCACGAGGTACGTGGGGTTCTGTGAAATCCGGTTTCCCCGGTGGAAAATAGTTGAGCTTCAATTTGCTAATTGCTACGTTTTAGGCTACAGAAACTCTGCTGCAAACTATGCGGCACAAAATTTCACGATGCCGGCACTGTCGCCAACGATGACAGAAGGCAATATTGCCACTTGGAAAGTGAAAGAGGGCGATTCATTCGTCGCTGGCGATGTTTTGTTAGAAATCGAAACAGACAAGGCTAGCATGGATGTCGAGGCTCAGGATGATGGCATCGTAGCCAAGATCATCAAAGGCGATGGAGCAAAAGGCATTGCAGTTGGTGCTCGAATTGGTGTTCTTGCTGAATCCGGTGACGACATAAGCTCGTTGGAGATCCCAGCAGAAGAGACCGCTCAAACTGAAGCACCCAAGGAGCAGGAATCGCCAAAGGAGCAACAGCCAGCGAAGGCAGAGGCAAAGGAGGAATCCGCAGAGCCGGCTGCCGAAGTAGCTGCGGCATCTGGCAAGAACACCAGGGAATATCCTTTGTTGCCATCGGTTGCTCACCTTATTCATGAGCACGGTATTGCTGAATCGGACGTCGCCAAGATCAAGCGTACCGGTCCCAAGAACCAACTCCTCAAGGGTGACATCCTCGCATATCTTGGCCAGATCTCGAAGGCATACCCGAAAGAACTTGCTGGCAGGGTTGAGAAACTCTCTCACCTCGATCTTAGCAACATCAAGATTGCGCCACCAAAGGAGGCACCAAAGAAGGCAGCACCTGCACCAGCAGCTGAGCCAGTGGAGCAAGACATCCAAGTTGCTCTCCCAATCTCCATGGCAGCAGCGCTCGAAGTCCAGGCCCGCATCGAGAGAGAACTCGGCACCCACCTTCCCCTCTCCACCTTCATCGCTCGCGCCGCCGACTTCGCCAACGATGACCTCCCCCGTTCCAAGAATGCAAAGCCATCCCAAGACGAACTATTCAACGACATTCTTGGCCTCAACAACGTCGGCGGCTCGTACGGCGTCCGTGGCAACTTCTTGCCACAGATCACCGCCCTGCCGCCCACTGCCATGGCCACAGTGCCTCGCGTGAGGACCGTCAAGCAGAACGTCGATGTTTTGGACTTCCTTACTGGTAAGGTCAGGAGCACGACGCCTAAGCGTATCCCTGCCACGCCACTGCCGGGACCGGCGGCAACGACGAACATTTTCAGTGTTAGCGTGCCAGAGGGAGATGAGAGGCAGGGAAGGGTGTTCCTGGAGAGAGTGAAGGAGATATTGGAGGAGGAGCCGGGAAGCCTTGTGCTCTGAGGGATGTGGAAGTTACCAAAATGTATTGATATGGATTTCCAGAACATAATATAATCGAAATGGAATGGAGTTATTGGAACTCTTCTACATGATATTGCTTATGTTGCCGCTGATAGTGGCTGTAACTGTGAAGTAAATATGTATACATTTGCGAACTTTACATTGCCCTATTGTGTCCAATTCTCTTTAATATCTGCCCTCAAATGAGCTGAGTATCTGCCCTGTTGGCTCCAAACTCCCTTCACTTCCTACACACCGCAACGATGGCAGTGCCTTCCAGTTTCGAAGGGGCTGTAGGATGACGCGACTTGGCATAATCGATTATTTGCCTTCTCAGTTCAGCCAGCTCTTCCTTAGTAAAGTCCGCAGTCAACTTATCCATTTTAGGGAACGAATTTATCATGAAATCCGCCAGTTGCTCGTAGCTCTCGAACGGAAGATACGATTTCACAGGATACACATCCACATCCCGAAAGCCTGCCCCCTCGAGCTCGCTTCGAACACCATCAATCTTCAACCATTGTGGAGGTATCTTCATCGCTGGTATCTCAGGCCGGAACCGGTTCGCGAGTGTCACGATGTGGAACCATTCTCTGTCCTCCTCCAACCAGGTACTCATCGAAAACACACCGCCGCCATTCTCATCAGTGAGCACACGACGGATTTCCTTCAACGCAGTGCGCGGTTCCGGGACCATGAAGATCACAAAGCCCGCAAGCAGATGGCTCACCGAACCATCCGCGAAAGCAGACAAATTCTGGGAATCATCCACTGAAGGCTCAACCTTACCCCAGGCCTTAGCTCCCTTTGCAATAGCGTCGGCCTGGCGAATCTTAAGCTGTCCTATCATCCCTGCCGCTATGTCGGAGGCGACGAGTCGAGATGACGGGGGTAATTCATGGCCATGGGATTCGATGACAGCGTCTGTGAGCTCGCCGACGCCGCAGCCGAGATCTAATACGGTGAGTGCTGAGGCGTAGGGATATATGCTGTTTGTGACTTTTACCATGTTCCGCGATGGAAGGACGCCTGGGCCGTCTTTTGCTAATATGATAAACGCTTTGCCATACTTAGACCACACATCTCCTAGAGATGGCTGTTAGTGGGCTATTGCAAACATTCTGGGTGGGAATAGTAGGCACCAGCGTTTTCCGCGGACATTTTGGAGTATGTAGGAAGTGAATAATACTGTGAGGAAGGATGTCGAGTTATGACGTTGGAGAGTTTGAGTGAGAGCCTTGCTCTGTAAACAGTATTCTGAAGAAAGCTGCCCATACAAACTTATATAAAGCTTATGGCTTTATCAAAAGGTAAACTTGCATGAGACAAATTCAATTATTTGAGCATTTTATTTCTGTCTGCCGGGGACTGCTGTTTCTCCTGCTTATGAATACAGCTGCAATATGTTGTGGTCGAGACCACAGAAGAGCTTCTAGGAAACTACCCCGCAATCTTTCGGGAATTGCTTTCTGGTAAGCATAAATTGACTTGCATATACCAGTGATTTTCTATTGGGTATGTAGTCAATAGACACGGAATTGACTTTTCGGTGTGGAGTTCATAGACACGGAGTTGACTTGCGCTTACGTAGTCTAACGTCATCCTTTGAATCAAACCTAACGGGCCCCTATTCAGCTTTTCTCTATTTACCTCCATCTTGTAGTAACAGACTTATTAATTGTAGCCCTGGGTGATTAAATGCTCTTACTTGAACTATAGTTGCTATAAACTCCACTATGATAAACAATCTCTCTTCGGACCTTTCGGCGGTGCGATTATCACCGTACTGCACAACATAGCTCCTACACTGGCACGAATAGTCACGAGTAATTAATTTCCTCTTTCAATGTTTGATGGTTAAAGAACCTTCTATTGTTAATGATTTATTTACATTTTATTAAGTCTCCTATTTGACTTCTATGAAACGAAAAAACGCGGGCGATTGCTTGCTTTAATTTCAAAACACACCAAACTCCATTTCCAATTATTATCATCGTCCGATCATATCATAGCTCCCCCGACATTCTAGTCGTAGAGGTCCATATCATCCCCTGCGATCGCATCTAATGCATCGCCTTCATCCAAATCCATATCCTCCTCGTCACTCTCCATTTCACTGCTTTCACCATGGTTGGGGAGCACATCCAGGCGTCCATCTTCAAGAACAACCCTTGCTGTCTCCCCATCCTTAATGCTGCCTCGTAAGATCAACACTGCCATCCTATTGAGAACCTCCTTCTCAATGAGTCTCGCCAAAGGTCTCGCACCATACGCAGGGCTATATCCTGCGCTGCCAAGGTAATCCTTGGCAGCATCTGAGATCTCGATAGTAACATTGCGTCCGTTGGACTCGAGACGCTTCTGGATCTCTTCAAGTCTGACATCCACAATCTTGCGGATCTCACTTCTTGATAGCCTGTTGAAGATGACAGTAGAGCTGATACGGTTGAGGAACTCTGGCAAGAAATAGTTGCGCAGAGCTTGCATAACCATCTCCTTTGTTGTTGGGTCGATCTTGCCGTTCGGCGCGTTCTGGCGAGAAAGGAACTCTGCACCCAGGTTGGAGGTCATAACGACGATGCAGTTGCGTGCATCGACGACACGGCCTTGGCCATCAGTGATGCGACCATCATCCATGAGTTGCAGGAGAACCGTGAGCACTTCCTTGGCTGCCTTCTCGACTTCATCGAATAGAAGAATGGAGAAAGGTTTGCGGCGGAGGGATTCGGTAAGTTGTCCACCAGCATCGTGGCCGACGTAACCTGGCGGGGCACCGATCATGCGCGACAAAGAGTGCCTTTCTTGGTATTCAGACATATCGAAGCGGATCATAGCCTTGGGGTCGTCGAATAGGAAGTCGGCGAGAGCTTTAGTGAGTAAAGTTTTACCGGTACCAGAAGGACCACAGAAGAGGAAGCTGGGAGGTTGGTTCGGGTTGCTGAGACCTGATCGTTGGAGGCGAATAGCGTTGGAGACAGAGGCAACAGCTTCTTTCTGGCCGACAACAATCTTGCCGAGTACCTTCTCCATGTGAAGAAGCTTGTCCTTCTCAGTGGTCCTCAATCTCGTGACTGGAATGCCGGTCCATCTGGCCACAATCTCATTGATTTGATCGGGGCCAACGACGTCACTGGTCATGGATCCGCCGGTATCTGCTGAGGTCTCATTCAACCTCGCATCGGCCAATCTCTTTTCTTCCTCAAGACTCTTGATCAAGTCTTCTTGCTCCGGAATTGCGTTGTACTTGAGATCGGCAGCACGTCCGACATCGCCAATGCGAGAAGCCTCTTCTTGCTTGAACTTCAACTGGTCAAGTTTCATCTTGGCCTCCTGGATGCTCTTGCCTCTCTTCCTCTCGTTCTCGTACTTGTCACGGAGTGGGCGAAGCTCTTCTTCAACATTGCTTGCATCCTGCTTTGCTTGAGCAAGGCGGATTTTAGACGCCTCGTCCTTCTCGCGTGATAATGCGTGGATTTCAATCTTCAATTGCCTCAGCTTTCTCTCCAAAGAATCAATGATTTCTGGTTGAGACTCTCTGGCAACTCTGACTGCGGCAGCAGCCTCATCAATGAGATCAACTGCAGAATCTGGCAACCTTCTAGCTGTCAGATAGCGGGCAGCAAGGGTTGCTGAAGAGACAATAGCAGCGTCAGCAATGGTGACTCCGTGATGAACTTCGTAGCGTTCCTTGAGACCTCTGAGAATAGAGATTGTCTCGGGAATACTCGGTTCCTTGACGATAACTTGTTGGAAGCGACGTTCGAATGCAGCATCCTTTTCGATGTACTTTCGGTATTCGCTCAAAGTCGTGGCTCCAATACAATGAAGCTGTCCGCGAGCAAGCATGGGCTTGAGTAAGTTGGCAGCGTCCATGCCACCCTCGCCGCTCGCACCGGCTCCCATGAGAAGATGCATCTCGTCGACGAATAGAACGATCATCTCCTTGGAGTCTTCGATTTCCTTCAGGACACCCTTCATTCTCTCCTCGAACTCTCCGCGGTATTTGGCTCCGGCAACCAGTGAGCCGACATCGAGAGATAGAAGCTTGCAAGCCGCAAGGTTGTCTGGCACATCAAGATTGACGATTCGCTGTGCCAAACCCTCAACGACAGTGGTCTTTCCGACACCGGGCTCACCGATCAACACCGGGTTGTTCTTCGTCCTTCTTGAAAGAATACGAATAACACGTCTAATTTCTTCTTCTCGTCCAATAACAGGGTCAATTTTACCCTCTCTTGCCATTGATGTCATATCGATCGTGAACTTCTTCAAGTTCTCGCTCTCTTCTTCTGCATCCGCAGTCTTTGAGTCGACCCTCTTCGTGCCTCTGATCTGTTGCACCGCATCTTGTACCAGCTTCGAATTAGGAATGTTGGAATCGGCCAATGCCTTTTGAACGGTGGCGTCTTGTGCTAGTGCCGTGATCATATGGTCGACTGCTATGTAGCTATCTTTCTGAGTTTTCTGTAGCTCATTTGCCGACCTGAGAACTTTGCTGAAGGCGGGCGACATCGCGATTTGGTCCGGTGGAGGATCTTGGCTAGGTAATCTAACCAAGGCCTTCTTGAGGGCTCTATCGAATAGTTGAGGATCGCCATGGGCACGTTCGACGACCTGGCGGAAGAATGATGACTGCGCAGGGCCGTGAGATGCGTTCACTGATTGCTGTTGGTCTTTGCTCTCATCCGGCAGCGGATCGAGCAGCGAGACAGCAAGGTGGACGGGCAATAGCTGTGAGTGTGCGTATTGTTCTGCCAGAATCATGGAATCCTCAAGGGCTTTCTTCGCCCTGTCGGTGAATTGCATGTTTGAGGTAGCCATGATGCCCCTCTATGCGTGTGATTTCAGTTTGAAAATATGTAGGTTCGTTGTTCGTACTGTCGTTAATTTTATATGTGACGTCGACTTAAAGACGACTTGTCGAGGCTCGTATATAATTGCCTTTAGCAGCTTGCTTGGGTCAAACACAAAGCTATATGATGTTTGTATTGACAGTGATGTGAGTTGGTCTGCGTGATGTGAAACAAGGCGCTCTTTTATAGCACGAAAGTTTTCGAGATCCGGGGTTTAAATAAGGGTAAATATGATATCACACTGAAATAATGTTTCCAAGGTTGCTGTTCAAGTTTTGGTGCTGGAACCTACGAGTGATGACCAGCAATGACCAGCAATGACCAGCAATGACCAGCAACCCCGCCAACCTTCCCGATGGTTCCATCCCTATAAGGTTTAGCGTAGCACTAGCACAAGGCTGCCAAAGCTGCCTGCTCAGCCTTGTCTATTCGGAAAGTCACGTGTTGTTAGTGGAATTTCTTAGCGTGGATCTCGTAGACTTCGATATGGAGAGGAGGCACTTTAGCAGGACAATCGCGCCCAAGCCGGAATCATGAGCTCAAGCACGGTGTCACAGATAGCTCGGACCGGGTCAAGGTTCGCCGATAAAGTACGCAATGCGTCTGTTTCTGTCAAGCCGGAGGTAGAGCATGGGCGACAAATATTTGTCTACAGCCATCTCCAGACCAAGCAAGTGGTCTACTCCCTGAAGCAGAACATAAAGGTATTGAGCGCCTTATTCCCCTGGTTACTCCGATCGTACTCTGCTGCGCGGTGACTGCTATTGAACGGGATGCTAACGAACGACAGAACAACAAAGCTCTGCGTCAACTGCCATACAACGGCAAGAAAACCGTCCCAGCCGCCCTACGAAAAGATCTCTGGTCTCCTCTCGCGCGCATTGAGTTCCCTGCCGGCCACTCTGCCGCTGGCCTGAATGCCTTCCGCATGCTACGCGAATACCGAACCCTACACGAGACACAATGGCCTAAAGAGCTTGCCCTGGACGACAAGGGAAGGACACTGAGCAAGAAGCTGAGAGGCCGCAAGCTTTGCGACCAACGGGCAAATAGCATTGCTGATATTTCGGCGACGTTGGCAAAGGTTTCCAAGGTTGAGACATCGGTTAAGGACAAGGCCGAGAAGGAGGTGGAGGAGATTACGACAACTGTGAGGTGGTCGGATATTTTGGATGCGGAGTATGCAGCTAGTTGGCCTGAGACGGTGGTACATGACAACTGGGAGACGACGAGGAACAACAGGAGGGCAATCGAGGAATTACCAGAAGAAGAATACTAGGCGGAGCAGGATACCGGGAACAGCCACTGTATGAGATGACGGAGACTGGAGGAGGTGTATATGTATTGTAGATACTATTGGGCGCAAGGGATATTGTACCACCAGAAGATAGATTTAAATTTAAAGCACATTGCTTATGAGCACTGCGTCGTCAAGCTTGGAGATAGACTAGTGATGATAGCCGTTATTATTTGATAACGTGATATGTATGGAACAGGAGAGAGAACTGTTTACGCAAGGTCTTGATAATAATAATCTCTTCTAATTATCGACTAGAACTATAAAGACAACTATATCGGCTGGGAGGCAGTCCCGCCTGATAACACTATCCAATATCCATCTCAAGGCATACCCATATGCTGATACTGTTAAATAACAACCGCACCCCATTCTATAATGTCCAAACCCAATTCAAAAATGCGCCAAATGCACACCCTTAGTACACATACTCGGACATCTCATTTGTACAATTCGATGCCATAACATCAATCCTTTGGACTCCGTCATAATGCCACTATTAATACCCGTCGCCCTCTTTCCATGGTCGTCCAGCCTCCTTGGCCCTATTTTCCGGATTGTTGCCTCGTTCGATGGCTTCTCCTTTCGCCTTCTGTATCCACCCCTCGAGTTCTTGAATCTTTTGCCCCAACTCGGCAACTTCGCCGTTCTTTGGTACATCTATCGTAGCGATCTCGTCAACCTCCCCCTTCTCTTCCATTTGCTTAATCTTCTCAATATTTTCATTAACCACCTTGAGCCTATCCGCATAGTGGTTCTTCTCATGTACTTTGTCGTAAAAGCTGTCGTATTCCCGTTCGCCTCCAAAGCACAACCCAAAACCGTCACAATAACACACATGTTCCTTGGGGCACATGACATTTTGGCCGGTCCATAGGTAGTGCCACACGTACTCCCAGACTCTGCCGGAGATGTGGTTATGGAGTGGTGTCCGTAACAACCAATCCCGGTAGAACACATAACGGCTCTTAGGCAATGCCTGAATACGTTCCCTTGACAAAGCGAACTGTGCACAACAAGGCTGTGCCAGAACCGTTGGAATGGAATCCATGGGAAACAATTCACTCCATGACTGCGCTAGCACCCGCTCCTCTTGCTTGTTGACATCTAACTCAGTATTGCCAGGATGCATCCAGTCTGGGCAGCCTGGGTACCAGTGACAGCGCAGATTCATATACCCCTCTCTCTGAACTCTCTCCGCAGAGAGACGGCTTACCATCTGTGCAGAGTCGGAGTCGAGCAGCTCGTCGTTATGCCATGCGTACTGATGCGCGTGTATGAAGATGTTGACATCAGCGAGGTCGTCGTAATGGTCGATGATGTAGGTGAGGTATATCATAACTTCGTTCCCTTTATTCTTTGGCGGATGGAGGGGTGCAGTTGGGTCGTCGGCAATGTACATGGACGTATTCATAGCGCCTCCAACAGGGAAATTCTGGTCGATCCACGAGGTGTCTTCAGCCTTAGTCTTTGGGACAATCAGCATCTTGGTGTATGTCGAACCCGGTGGCTTTGCCTGCCCTGCCGGGAATGTTTGTGGCGTCTTGCCCATCTCGACTTCCGGCCGTCCCTCATCCTCGACAGATTGCATTCCACCCTTATCCTCATCGTGGTTTTGTTTACCTCCTGGTGTAATGATGGTGATATCGTCATCTATCTTTGCCTCTCCGAGTCCAATCTTCTCCAGTGGTAAACTATTCCATGGGTTCGATGAAAAGCTCCGTATCATTAAAATAACAAAAACCAAGCCTGTGCAGACCACAACGGGCAGCATGCGCCGCGGGACCGATACAATCATGGTTGCTTGGCATATAATAGAAGGAAAGGAGGAGCGAGGGTTGTCGACGGGTATGTAACCACCTGAGTGAAACCCGCGCCGCCAGCTGAGGAAGTGTTGCGCAACTTGGAAGTTTGGATCGCCTTTACTTTAGCGGAGACTGGGTCCACCCCATGTGAGGATACGCGTAATGCGCCGTTGGTGAATTTTAGAACTCTCGAGCTCCGGGCGAGATCAAAGTAAGGTCGTATGTGGGATGCCAGGAGAAGCTGCTATCACGGCGGTGATAGAAGTGTCATTGCGGATAGTGTAATCGAGTTCCGGCCCTCTTCGTTCCTATTGTGTCGAAGTGGTAATATGGAGAAGACTGACGTCGTTGTTCGATGGCAAGACACAACGATCCAGAAATAATAAGGTTGTCCAATAAGCTTTGGTATCGGTGCTACGATGAACCGCCACTAGTACTTGTTCGGCTGTACGCTGGTACACAGGTACCCCTGTTGGATCCGTATTTGCACTGTTTGCTCAACTTCACTAGGGCTTTAGGTAAGCCTGGTGCCTTGCCAATTATCTCCCCGCGCTGGAAACGATTGATGGGCGTCTGCAGCGTCTAAGCTTGCTTCACGATAACGCCAGGATATTTTTGTTGAATTTCAGACACTAGACTACTTTGCCAACTTCACTACAGCTCATCATGACCAAAGGCCAGCCATCTCAAAGTGGGCCGATCGCAGAGGTCACTGGTAAGAGAGCTCCCATGTCTGGCCCGTGTCTGGGTATAAGCCGCAACTCCGGTGTTGATATGATAACTAGAACCACCGAAGCTCGATCTCGAAACCTACATCCAGAACTATACTGGTACGTGTACTCCTCGGCACTGCGCCTCGTTATAAGACATTTCAGCGCCGTTCCGCGACCCTCCAGGTGTTTCCCCACCGACCCGTGTCAAAACCGACCCCCGCATTACTGTCACAGCCCCCGGTCCTGTTCTGACTTGGGCACATAGGCACAACAAAATTTGAGCGCCTGTTATTTATCGGATTACACTCGACGGTATTACGCGCCGAGGCACTAAAGGCGGCTGTGGCAGAGGCGAAGAAAGGTCGCAATGTAGCACATTACAACGCGGCCCAAGAGGCCTACAGTCGCGTCGCCCCGGACGAACCAGAGGCACAGCATGATGATCAATGGGTCGCCAACATGGAAAAGCAGAATAAAGTTGAAGGGGCACGCCTGGAAGCAGAATTGAAGGGCTACAAGAACAACCTCATTAAAGAAAGCATACGAGTAGGTGGGACTGGATGCCAAGCCAACACTGAATATTAACAAAGCGTAGATCGGAAACGAGGACTGTGGCAAATTCTACCAGAGCATTGGGAATCTACAAAAGGCGTATGAAGCATATCAAAGGATGAGACATGATGCGATCATCAACAAGCATATCATCGAGCTGAACAAGCACCTGACGACAATCACAATCGAACAAAAGAACTGGCTGGGTGCCGTCAACCACGCTCAGAAACTCCTCTCCGTGACAGAGCAAACGCAAACAGAAGAAGCGAAATCTGTGCAGCCATTTATCAAGATTGCTCAGGGGTTGGCATATATGGCGCAGAAGAAATACAGTGATGCAGCGACTTCATTTCTTGGGGTCAGCACAGGCATGGATGCGCCTGCAATTATGAGTGGAAATGATGTGGCCATATATGGAGGGCTTTGCGCACTTGCTTCGATAGACCGAGACCAGCTGCAGAAGAGAGTGCTCAATAGCACTACTTTCAGGAGCTATCTGGAGCTTGAGCCCGAAGTCCGCCGGGCTATTACTTCTTTCGTCAACGGCAGATACTCTGTGTGCCTGTCAATCCTCGAAGGCTACCGAAACGACTATCTTCTTGATATCCACCTTTCCAGCCATGTCTCTGATATATTCCGCCTTATCCGAAGTAAGAGCATTGCTCAGTACTTTATACCTTTCTCATGCGTCACATTGGACAGTTTGAACGAGTCATTTGCCAAGCCTGGAGAATCGATCGAGGAAGAACTGTTGGGTATGATCAAGAATGGGACCTTGAACGCGAGGATTGACACAAGCAAAGGGGTGAGTTTTATTTCCCCACAATCTATTCTACCATGTACTGACTATTTTTCAGACACTCAATGCAGTCATCCCGTCTCCCCGAGCCCAACTGCAGCAAAAGACCCTGGATTCTGTCAAAGAGTACGAACGGGAACTCCGCCAACGCATACTGCGCATGAACATCGTCAATGCCGGCCTCGAACTGGAGCCAAAGAATGGCGTCACCCTGGGTGGAGACCAATCAACCAACCTTGACCAGATCGACCTTGAGTCTATTGGCTCACCCCCTTACGGGAGTTCGTTTAAGGATCTGGAGGGAGACGAGACTCTGGGGTAGAGTGGGGCCGTCTTGAGGCTCGGCGTACGGATAAAAATTGAGGGTCTTGCTAGAGCGACTGCTAGCAGTGATATTTGGAGCTGAAGCGTTGTTGTCATTGCATGATACCGGGCATTTGGGGCGTTTAGATGGGAGCGAATTATGGTATTGCTTTGAAATACATAGCATTCTACGGCCTAGGCGGTCAGCCAACTTGAGAGATCTTCTCTGAGAAGGGCTGTATAATGAAATTCATGACACCGCGTTTGCCCCCCACGTTATATAAAGCAAAAATGCCAGATGACTGGCACAGACGGCCATAGGCTGAGGGGGACTGGCTGTTCTATATACTCATCCATTCAGAAAGTGAGAGTGACAGGCCAGCGATGACGTGATTGTTGTATGTTTTAGCTATTCTATTTTTGCCCTCAGTGCATTTTTGACAGTGCTTTATTGGCATTGTGCCACGTGCCTTGTGCCCAAGATAAGATTAGATTGTATGCGCCTTTTTCTCCCGATGGACCAACAAATTTAGTTCGTTTAGTATCGTTTAGGTCGCCAACAAAACATGTGGCCATGGCAACTCACACTGATAAGCCGGTTAGTATAGGATAAACCACAACTATACTTGCTGTAGATGTTATGAGGGGTGTCAGCTGTGCAAAGATTTCATCCCTTTTCTGTTAATGGATAATACACCCGAACAGTGCTACTGCACTCAGCTAAATGCATGTTGGTCTCCGCCCGATATACACCGATTAACTGCCATGGTGACCTCCTTAGGCGCAGGGCGGACAGGCGGGTCGATGCAGTCCAAACAGTACTTGGCTAGTATGGCTAGTAAGCAAGCTTTACTCTAGATCCTAACGCCGCTGGCGTGGAGGGCCCCGGCCGTTCCATTGGCGGGGATCATGTTCAAGTTCGAAACCATTTTTTCCCATTTTTGCCCTCTCTGACGTAAATGGTTATATCTGGGTGTTCTCGGAAAAGAAAATATGGAGCAAAACTGCAAGGAACGAATACCACTATGACGCTGCGCCTCCCCACTTCGTCTTTTTATCCATCTGTACTATCTGTACCATCCCACATCGCTTTGCGCCCGCTCTATCTGTACCCGCAAACCAGCGGGGCCCGTTTGACTGGCTCGTCGGGGGTGGGGGTGAGATATGTCTCGGGGGGGGCGACGAGGGGAACAAGTGAATGGGCAAGAAGTTTCGGTTTGTGTTTATATTAATACTTACTCCCTGAAGGTCTCGTCGGCTCCCCCTTCTCAATAAAGTATATATATACATCCGGCATTTCCAACTGTTTGTGGAGGAACTCGCGACTTTGAGAACACACTATCCCCCAGTATCAGTATCAGTCGAACCACGAAAATCATCATCATACCATCTATTTTGGCAACGAAAGTAACGATTATCACGACCTAGATCTTGTATTCTCTTGTACAAAGTATATTTTACACACCCTTTATATATAACGGGCTGTACGACGTTGTACAACACATCTGTATCACCATGTCCAACAAACCCATCTTCGTGGCGACTCACCCGCGCGCTTGCTCGACGGCCTTCGAACGGGCATGTTCCAAACTTTTAACGATCCCCCAATCGCCCTGGCTAACCTCACCTAGGTGTTCATGACCAGGAAAGATCTTCAATGCATCCATGAACCCTTCGGAGACGCCTTCTACTTTGGGCCGGAGAGACTCTCCAGTCGCTATGAGGCTGATGTCAAGGCGAGAGAAGAGTCCGGATTCTCTGACTCTACCTTCAAATCTGTTTTCGACGAGATCTTGAAGCAGGCACAGGGGGTAAGGACGAATTTTTGTGTTGCACCCCCTTCGCGCGTTCATTCTTGGGCGATTTCATCTGATTGTCACGTGTTTAATTGTCATGTGGATGGTGTTCCAGATGATTTTATATGTTCTTTTTTCTTCCCTGAGCGATGTCATCTGATAGACTCGTGTTATTTGCTGTTACCTGAAACGAGAATGTCTCATCATCTCGAATACAGAGTGAATCGGGCTCTACCATCTTGTGGCGCAAGCCACGAGGTGGTAGAGCCCTATTTGCGTGACGCGCTTCGGGCCCTTTGATCACGCAATGCGTTGAATCCCAGCAAATCGTTCAAGCGGACTCTGCAGAGCTATCTCATATAAGCGCACTTTCATCTGTGAATTTCTCCAGACTCTGCGTTTCGGTATTAGGCATCAAATTAACACGACTCTCCAGGACAAGCGCGTCTTCATCAAAGATATCACTCACTACCTTGCTCCGCCGCATGGTAATCCCGCATCCATCGCCCCTTCGTTAGGTGGTGCACCCAAACGCGGTGTCGGCACAAACGGTGCTGTTACCAACGGCGTTACGACCAACGGCCACGCCACGAATGGGCAAACCAATGGACATGCCACCAACGGTGATGCTAATGGCCATACCACGAACGGCCATGCTACCAACGGCAATCTCACCAACGGCGATGCCACCTCATCTGCCCCGTACCCTTATAACACTGAGGCTGAGCCTGGTAACCCCACCGTGGTCCCTGAGGAGATCTTGAAGAAGTTCCACTTCACATTCCTGATTCGCCACCCACGCAGCAGTATCCCATCCTACTTCCGCTGCACCATCCCTCCTCTCAACAAGGTGACCGGATTCTACAACTTCGATCCCAGTGAGGCTGGCTACGATGAGCTTCGCCGCGTCTTCGACTTCCTTAAGTCGAGGGGACATGTCGGCCCGGCTATTGCTGGCGAGCACCAGGGGAACCTGAAGAACGGGGAGGTGAGCATCACGATGATTGATGCGGATGACTTGTTGGACAACCCCAACGGCATTATCGAGGCATACTGCAAGGAGGTGGGGATGGACTATGATCCAGGGATGTTGAACTGGGATACCGAGGAAGATCACGCTCAGGCCAAGAGGGCCTTTGAGAAGTGGAAGGGTTTCCACAATGATGCGATTGAGAGCTGTAGCTTGAAGCCCAGGGATTCGAAACACGTGAGTTTTATACCCATCCTTTTGCACCACTCGATGAGGTGCTGCAATAAGATCTATCATGAACATTTGACGCTGACCTGTGTTTCGCCAAGGGAAAGAAAACCAAGACCGTCGAAGAAGAAAACGAATGCTGGAAGGAGACGTATGGCGCGGATGCCGCCAAGATCATTCGGGAGTGCGTCGATGCCAATATCCCCGATTACGAGTACTTGAAGTCGTTTGCGCTCAAGGTGCCATTCAAGGCTCCGGGTGAGGCTTAGAGAGTTTTTGAACTCTTCGGATTGGACGAGAGGTCTCTATCTGATAGGCAGAAAGCTTCCATTAGTAAACGCTTCTGTATGCGACGACTCGCATGATCTGATTTTCCCTATATTGCTGTGAAGAGCGTCATATTTGTTTCTTGAACGTAAGTTGAATTTATTATATTTCGTGAATTCTCGAGGAAGTTGCGATCAAAGCTTTGCTTGGTAATCGTTCTTGCCATACATATGACTCGGAAGGTTCCGAGGAAGCTGCGATGGAAGCTTGCTTGATAATCATTCCTTCCATATAAAGAATTCGGAGGTTCCGAGGAAGCTGCGAGTGAGCTTGCTTGGTAGTTCGTTCTTTCTACATATCGCGGCTTCGAAGTTCTGAGGAAACGGCGACTGTGGTCCTGCTTGATAAGCGTTCTTGTCATATATGGGCCTGGGATGTGTCCCAAGGAAGCTGCGACTGAGCTTGCTTGGCAACCATTCCTTCCGTATATATCGGACTTGAAACTGTCAAGGAAGCTACGACTGAGCCTTTGCTTGGTCATCGTTCCTTCCATATATACCACATGGGAGTTTTGCGGATTTCTGAGAAAAGGGGGCTAGTGAAAATCACGTGATTTCGGGTTTATGTCCAAAATTAACCGCTCTTTGTGATAGCCTCCAGCGCAACGCCGCGTGTCTGGTCGTATGAGAATGTCTCCTCAATTTGGGCGCTACTGCTCCAAATCGTGGTCCGACTCTGCGCTGCGAGACTGAATGGCAAGGTCGGACCTGACTCATCTTGGAGTCACCCAATGAACCCCTGTTTTTGTCAAAAATGGCCTTCGAAATGGTTCGAGTCTAAACATGCGATGGTGTCAAACCACATGGGAGCGGCCGCGATTAGTGTTAGCTAGCGGTTGGAGTTATAAGTATCTCGACGTTTGGCATCCTCTCATTCACATGCGACAGAGATATTATATGCACCGGAACATACAGCACAGAAAGAGCTACCAGAGATATATACATTGGTGCAAACCGACGTATTCAGCCACTTGGGAAGACTAGGACGCGGCCTTTTCAACCAGATAGCCCTACCTACGACCTTGTGGCTCTGGATGAGCTTGATCTCAGCTCGAGTGTTGTCGACACACAGCTTGCTAGACATACTTTCTGTGGAATAAAGGGCGGGGATATGCATTCATATTGACAGAGAACGTGAATGTGAACTGCGGCACATATTATTCACCTGACCTTCGAGTGGAAGGCATCGTAAGTTATCACCTACGTCTGAGGCGGAAGTGCACGTGAAGAGCTATTTTCAAAGTGACTGACGAGACCACATAGAGATATATAAAGGACAAGACTGCACAACACAGGTCACAATTTTGGACTTGATACCTATTATAATACCGCCTTGGGATTTTTTATCTCAAGATACCTCGACTCGATACATATCGATATATAGCCCCATCGAGGCATCCAACTTCACAATCAAAGGAGTACAAACACTCTGCCAATCAGCCCCGGTTAGAGTCTTGTCCTCTTATAATTTTCCTCTCTTCTAACTTTTCTAGCAGAGACCCAACTGCTTCTTGCTAGTAAACTCTACAGCAAATACACCAACTCTATCGGAGCTTCATCTTTATCATCCCACAATGTCTGGAACATCATTACCATTTGTCTCTGCCGGTTGTTGTGTACTCCGCCGATTCCCTCCAGAGATCATGGACCTAATCCTGAAATTTGCAACACTTGGCGAGCCCCCAATGCCGGCCATCATCAAAGCTCTGCGAGGATCAAAAGCAAGCCACGACATTTACAAATCGGCTCTCTACCATTATTACTCCCTCAATCCCATGATAATCACGACAAAAAAAGTTGGTGGACTAATTCATATGACGCATGACGCTGCTGAATCAACCAGAGAGCTTCACATAATATTCTGGGCGTCGGTCACTCCTGGACGCGTGTCTCGCATTATGATGTTTCCACCGGATCGTCCTCCTATGACCGTGGATCGCCAAGAACCTGACGGCATTTCAATTGTCCCATTCCTAAGATGGGACACGATGATGAAGTTTGCTGGGCTTCGTCAATTTCATATGGACATGTATGGGTACCCAGAGGAGAAGTTTCATATGGTGCAGAATCTGGTAAAGAACATGCGGGGCTGGATGCCTAGACTCAAGCGCCTCTCTTTGAATATCAAACTACCTCGCCAACTCCCCCTTTTGTTCCTCGAAGAAAATACAGCGGACGAAGCGATTTCAGAGGAAAACCGAGTCCAAACGATGTTGTGGGAAATCCATGACACTTTCTTCGACAACCTCCCGCATTGCAAATGCGAGTCTTTCTTTAAGAATAAAGCCAATTTCAACAGCATGCAAGACTTAATCGACTTCTACATGCACCTCGATATCGCTGGGGTAGTATTAGGAATTCATGATATCATGGACGTAGCTTTAGACGCCGAAAAGATATTCGAAAAGAGCGCGTCGAATATGGCTGAGTTTCTTGACAGCATCAATTCTCATGTTGGGTCGTCGGGGAAGATGCAGCGAGTGAGAACAGGCCCATACCAGAAATTTTCCTGGGATATTTCTCCAATAAGGAAGCCAGTTCCTGGGGTTGGGATCTCACATACATACAATATGCCGTGATATCAGAACAATGGTCAATTAAAATAGAATCTTGTTTATGTACATGTCACATGGAGAAGGCTTTTTACACAGTGTGGAATCGCATGGTATTTCCTAAGCCGAAAACAAAGCCGCCTGTAATACCCCCCCCCAAACTCCGAAATACAGAATCACAAGAAAAGTGCCCATCACAAGACACTACCTAGCACAGAAGTTGATTACTCCTCATCCCTAGCAGCAATCTCCAGCACGCGGTCTTTGGCACGTCCGACACTGACCACGAACGAAGCCAGGAGATCTTCAAAGACAATCTTGGAGTCTGCCGCCTTGCGGTCTTCGGTACCGGTACCATTTGAAGCGGGGATATCTTTGATGGCGGCCTCGACGAGAGTGGTGATGAGGTCCTCAAGCCTCGCAATGTTGGCTAACATTCTCTCGGCGTTGTAAGGAGCGGTGAGATTGGATTCCAGGCGAGCACGAGTAGAGCGATTAACTTGGGCGTTGGGCTCGTGGGAGTCTGTCAGCATGGTGGAAGCGGTGCGCTTCTTGCTCGGTGAAGTTGGGAGCTGGGTCCTGGGGGTGTTGGTGCTTGGGACAGTATCCTTGATCTGGTTGGTCGTATGTTAGAGTCTACCCACACGAAATTATGGGAGGGGTATTATATATATGCGTACCGGAGAATCTTCCGTAGCCATCGTACCATTGTTCGTTTCAGAAGCAGAAACATCCGTGCCATGCTGAGCTTCAGGATGGGCATGCTCGCCGGCAAGATTCTGTAGAATATAAGCAATAGAAGATATGAAAAGAGGAGAACTGTCATAC
Organism: Pseudogymnoascus sp. VKM F-4516 (FW-969); assembly: GCA_000750815.1. Lineage (NCBI taxonomy): Eukaryota > Fungi > Ascomycota > Leotiomycetes > Thelebolales > Thelebolaceae > Pseudogymnoascus > Pseudogymnoascus sp. VKM F-4516 (FW-969). The sequence continues at coordinate 45,773 of JPJZ01000933.1, read as the reverse complement.
CTTTGGGTTTTCTTCGACGAGGCCACGCTTGGGCATAGCTCCATCGCCCTGAGCAGAAGCCTGTTGGGTGGCCAAGATGGGCTGATCCATCATGGTGGCATCGACATTCTGAATACCCCATCTGGCCTCAATACCAGCCTTGGCTACATTCTCTTCCGTCTTGCAGATAGTTAGCATTATTTTGTAGTTTGAGTGAAAAGTGAATTCCAAAATATAGACTTTTTCACAGTGACGAAGGAGATTCCCATCAGTATTCTACAGTACAGAGTATGATCCTTCTTTATCCAGCATGAAGAATATACAATCCGCTCATCGAACTTGGGACAAAGGGGGAAAACGTTGCTGGTGAAAGGCGAAGTTTTGAACTTACAGTCTTTGGTTGCTCCATCTCAAACCCGCTCATTGTATCGCCACCTTTCTGAATGGGACGCTTGAGAGTTTCAGAAGTCTTTGGTTTGACTGGAGCCATGGTCATCAAGTTTGCAAAAGGTTTCTTCTTTGGGGCCGGTTTGTTGTTGGCAGATTTGTCGGCTGGTGGGTTGGAAGATTTACTCTGTCCAGGGAGCTTGGGCTTTGTAGTTCTGAACGGGTGCAACAGATTCTTGCTTGGAACAACCATTCTGCCGATCTGACGGTACATGCATAATTAGCTCATCAGCCAAACAAAGAAAAGGAGCTAGGCGGGAGATTACACACCGTAGTTGGCTCGGAGGCCTTGTTGGCGGCAACCTTGCTGGCGGCAGCCTTGGCCGGCTTAGCCTGTCCCTTGCCGGCAATGGTGGTAGGTTCAGTACCATTCAACACGTTGAGTGCACGAATCGCAGACTCGGTGTTTTCAGAACCCGAGTCTTCGGAATCAGAATCTTGGCCAGAAACGTTGATTTGTACCTTCTTGAGAGGCTTTCCTTTCAAGTCAGGCGCCTGGGATCCAGGGGTGGTCATGATGGCAACAGGCGCTGTGGCAACCATTGTTGCCGGTGGGGTTCTATGTGGCTTGTCCTGACGGAACGGAACTCCAGCATTGGATCCAAAAGCCTGGGGTCCATCAGTGGACATGCCAGCAACAGGAGCAGTGGTCGTCATTGTTGCTGTGGGGATTTGTCCAGGCTTGTCCTGCAGGAGAGAGACTCTGGCCTTCTTCTTTGACTTTGGCTTCGGAGCTGTATCAACAGTGATAGAGTTACCTTCATCATCATCATCCACGGCAGGCTCTACAGAAGCCCTTCCGACGGACAGTAACAATTCCTGCCCAGCCGCTTTAGCCTTTGCTTTTTTACCCTTAACGGGTGACGGTGTGGGGGTGGCAATAGCGCTGGTGTCAGAAACTGTAGGAGTGTTTGTTTCGCCTGAAGCATTGGAGACGCCCTTCTTCTTGGTGGGGCGCGGGGTATCACTGGTAGAAAGCTAGTTTTCAAATGAGAAATTATACAACAAAAAGATCCACAGGAATTTATTACCATATCCCTCGCCTCCTTCAGTCTGTCCAGAACGGCTTTGCTGGTGCTGAAAGTGAATATTTTGTAGGATCCATCAGGATTTTTGGACACAGAAAGCATGACGTTCTGGGCCTTCTTCAGATCCGGGCAAAGGTTGGAGATGGTCCTCAGATTAGCCACCGTAGTACTACCAAGCTCACCTGAGGGTCTGATTTCCCTGGGGAAAATGTTTACAAGCTCCGAGACTCCCCAAGCTTCCTTCACACGAGCGATGGTGTTGGTTCTCTGCCTAGCAACTTGCTCGCTGAGATCACCCTTCTATATGAGGCTCATATTATTAACTGTTCTTGGAAATGAGTAGGAGAATGCCTTACCGTTCTGCTCCCACCGATATTCTTTGAGGTGCTCATTTTCACTGGTATGACTAAATATTTGTCAATTAGTATTCTTAGTTTTCCAGTGCAAAGAACCTTATTATAAGAAGTAAGAATACATACTGATTTGAAAAAAGCTGTGCAAAAAGTAGAGTTGGTAAGGAAGCTGAAGTTGGAAGGTGTGTTGACAAAGCTTAAGAGGACGCGTACAAAGGAGGGGGGCGCACCTTCTAAACCAGCGGCAGCCTTTGTAAACAACCCCTTTAGTGAATTTATTGTGAATTCGTATGATTTTCGTTCCTGGCAGTCAGCAGAACTTCAGATCCCAAGCACATACCAATACCCTTTTATATTCATGAAAGGGATGGCGAAGAGGCAGAAACTTCTAACCTCTTGGTTTAAATGAACAATGTCTTATATTGTACAGCTCTGAACGTAATTATATAATACACAGCTGGCATATATCGATGCCAGCTAGTAGTAGTTAACAACTCCAAACACGCTCCTCATTCCACATCACCTAATCTTCCCAGTCCGTTTCTTAGCAATCTCAAGCTTCCCTCCAACACGAGTGACATCCTCGTCTACCCTGGTTAACATCTCATTCTGGAGGTCCAGCTCATCACTAATCGCAATGCCCATCTCCTTCTGCCTCCTCACAATCTTAGCCAGCTCATCAAGATCCATATCCTGCTCTTGCATCATCTGCTTCTGCAACTGCACCACCCCCTCATTATCCAGCTCCCTCGTCCTCTCCGTCTCCTGCGCCGGCGCACCCAAAACCCTCCCCTTCGGCCTCGACCCCCCCGCCCCAAACAACTCTGTCCTATCCGCTGTGCTCGCTGCCACTGTGCTTCCTCCTCCCGCTGAACTTCCTCCCGCTGAACTGCCTCCCGCATTCCCTTTCAACGCAAAACTCGCCGCCAGCTTCTCCAACCCCTCCTTCTCCCCCTTTGCACTATTCACCAGATCCCTCCTCCGCCTCAGTTCACCCTCTCCTAAACCCCTCGCTCCACTCAGCGCCTTCAACCCATCCTCTAGCGTTTGAATCAACAACCCGGACTTGACAAGACACTTCTTGGCGTTCGCGCTTGCCTCATGCTGCGACTGGCTCGTGGTAGCGCCATCCCTCTTCCCAAGCCACAACCGCGCCGAATGCAGCCCCGCCTTCATCTCGCGCAGCACATCCAGCCAGGCCGCTGGGTCCAGATTCGCGCCTCCCCCCTTAAGGTCCGAAACACTCGTGATATCGGTATGCGCATCTGATCTGCTGCTGGACTGACTCGCCGCCGTCGATGGCAAGTTCAGGAAGGTGCGCCAGACGCTGGTAGAGCGCCACTGCGCATCGGGCGTCTCAGCAATGGCGCGCAGGTATTGTTCTAGCCCCGCGCGACGCTCTTCGACGAGGGTGGGGTTGGTGGAGGTGCGCATGAAAGGGAGGGGCCATGATTTCGCGGGGAGCGGGACGGGTGGCGGGGTTGGGAGCTGGGTTTTGAGGGATGTGTCGAGGTCGACGAATTCGGAGTAGCGCTTTTGGACGATGAAGGTGCGGAGGGGGAGGCGGAGGGTGATGTTGTAGAGGGCGTAGGGAGGGGAGGAGGAGGGGGTGGATATGGTGGTTGTTGGGATCGAGATTTCGAGGGGAGGCGCCATAGTCGGGATGTGGTGATAAGGGTGGGATGGCGGGTTGATGGTAGGTTGGGGGGTCGGAGGGAGTGTATTTGGGCTTTGTTGCTCTCTGTGATGTCTTGTATTTGCTATCGTGGTACTTTATGGGGTATATATGCAGTAATGAGGAAGAAACGCTGAAATCGAAGTGCGGATATTGAGTATATGGGTGGTCGCCGGTCCACGAGTAGATGCCTGGTGACGTTGTGATTGTCTTAGTGCCTGGGGTGATGGGCCGTACAGTACGGTACTCTGCTAACCCCAGATTTTAGCGAGTCCACACGGTCATCGGGACGGCATGAGGCGGAAGACCCCAATATTCGGGGTCGAACCACATAAACAGGTAAACATACAATTATAATACCGCCAAGGTCAAGTTTAAGGTACCAAACATTCATTTAATCAAGTATGCTCTGCGCAATCTATGATAGTAGTTGCTGTTCCTTTTCTTATGCGAAAGCATTCCTGTTTGAATCTCCCCATGCCGCCCCTCTTGATTCATGTACTTCGTACTTCGTAACCTCAACAGTTGGATTGCACCCCTATCCCAGATATCCCCCATCCCATTACCTCAAACATATATGTGGTATCGCTCTCTCTCCCAGATAGACAGACGAACTCCCGCTTAAAATGTCTCCTGATCATCCAACCCCTCTCCCTCCGCCGGGATCTCAAAGCCGTCCTCCGTGCTGTACAGGATAGTCTGGATATGCTTGATCAAGCCATCCTCCTGCTTCTCGATCTCTGGGTCCTCCTCAACAGCCTGCTGGATCAACAGCTCGATATCCCTCAGCTTCGAGAAGTAGAAGTCCCTCTCCCTCTCCAACCCCTGCACTGTCTCCTTAAGCGTGTTGTTCTCCGCCTGTAGTGCTGCTGACGCAGCTCCTCCGCCCACCTTGCTAGCGCCGATGCGGGCACCGCCAGTCGTAGGCGTGGTGCCGCCGCGACGGGCGGCTGCTGAGCCGGCCGAGGTGCGCGATGCTGGGGCTGCGGCGGGGGGTGCACCAGAGCCGCGACGGCGCGATACGGCGTCGTAGTCGCCGCCGGGGAAGTACTGGTCCCAGTAGCGCTTGGACCATTGCAGGAACTCGAGGTTGTCTTGCATTTTGCATTTGATCAGGGACTCGACGGGGATGATGCGGTCGACTTGATGTTTCGTGAAGCAGTCTGCCGGAGGGGAGGTGATGTTAGTTTGCGATAGGTGAGATGGGTGCCTTGGTAAGGGGCTAGGGAGGGGTAGCAATCACGCACTTTGCAAGATCTTGAAGTTTTGCAGGTAGGCATATTCAGTGTTGACGTTGAACTTGACACGGCCCATTGGGATATCAAGATAGATGCTGTCGAAGATCTGGCACAGAGCCGCTCTGGAGGAGGGGTTGTCAGTACACTCTGAACAGCTTACCATCTCCGATTCGTCGCCGGCAGGAAGGAAGCTTACCCAGTACCGCACTGTTCGACCTTGGTAACATTCAGCTGCAGCAGGCTGTTGAGCCATGCCACGAGTTCTTGCCTACAGTCCAGCTCAGTCAGCGTTGATGCTCGCGTTTTCCGTCGCCGAACGTGGGGTAACCTACCTAGATTCTCCCATCGTAGCAACAGCAACGCGAAGTGTATCGGTGGTGGTATTATGTCGCGAAGACTTGAACTATGAACAAACAAGTAGTTGAATGTATCTCGGGGTAAAAAGACCGCGGTGGTCTGTTTGTCGCGCGTTTATATGTGAGGGAGGAGGGGTGTTGCGCGTAAAGCGGCGGTATGGTTTACGAAGATTTATGGAATTAATGTGTTGCTCCGTGCCTGGTTGTGTTTGTTGAGGGTCCCGCCAATCAACGTGCGGCCGTCCACTGGTCAACCAGGTTGGCGACGCTTGGGGATCCGCTATTAGGGGGGTTCCACGATGTCATCATGTTTACTTAGTAAACAAGCCGGATTTTCCATTTCACTAGTACGGCAGTTGGATTGATAGATTCTAGGGAATGAAGGGAATAGTTATGGGAATCCTAAAATCTTTATTAAATATTAAGCTTTGTGGCACCAGCAATCATCTTCAGGGTCCTGTACCGAAATACAAATACAACGCGGGCCATAACCCCGATCGATCATCTCGTCCAACCATGCATCCAGCTGCCGATTTATACTAGCCCACGTGCTAATGTTGGACGAGCTATTTTCAAATTTACCCCTCATTATATCAGTGGGGTTTATCTATCCGTAAGTAGTGAGACAGTACTATACCACTGCCGGCATAATAGCTCCGAAAGTGAGTTATGATTGATCGTTCTTTCTCCATTAGAGTAGCTCTCCTTTAAAATACCCCAGACCGTAGTCCAGGAAAGTAATATACAGCAAAAGCAAGGAGCAAAATTCCATCCTTGCCCAGCGTTAAAACGCCCTCAGAATACATATGCCCCTTCCCAATAAAACGCCCTTTACCATGACTCCCAATAACCACCACCACCACCATCTACTGCACACTCCTCAATACGCCCTTCTCCGCCTCTTCGCCTTTCCCTTCTTCGGCGTCGACTTCTCAACTTTCTTCCCCCCACCCATCTCCACATCCATCCCCTCCTCCAAATCCCTCATCTCCTCATCATCAATCTCGCTCAACTCCTCATCACTCGTCGCCCTCGACTCCTCCGGCACCACCTCCGGCACCACCGCCTCCACCGCTTCCACTGCCTCTACTGCCTCCACCTCTGCCTCCGCCTCCTCCGCCTCCACCGCCTTCGGCTCCTCAAACGTCCCCGTATTCGGATCATAGTTTGCCAAATACCACGGCTTCCCACCATCTGTAAGGAACGAGCCTTGTGGGACTACACTCGCTACCGCAGACGTAGGGGCGAGGTCTTGACCTACTATGCTTCCCGCGCCCGGGTTCGAAACCGGTGGCGTAGGAGGTTGCGGGAGAGTTTGTGCCGGAGCGGAGTAGTCTGTGCCTCCCGGCGGCGTGTCTGTGGATTGGGCCTCGACGGCGGGTTCCTGGGTAGTAGGTTTTGCGGAGGTGTCGGCAGCGGCGGGTGTTGCAGCTGCAGCGGGAGTCGCGGATGTGTAGACGTCGTCGTCGGGTTCGCCGGGTGCGTCTTCGTCGAGCATGTCTATATCCGCGGCCTCCGCAGCGGAGGCTAATGCGATGCTATCAGCCGCCTCGGCCTCGACAGAGATCTGCTGGTTCACGTCTACGTTATCGTCTGCAGCTGTGTCGGCGCCTTCAATGGACTGAACCGCGACTGCTGGATCAGCCATGCCGTGTCGTGTGGGACCGAGCAGCGCCTCAGGGGAAATGTCAATGCATCCCTCAAGAAGGATTTCGAGGTCCGCGACCATCTTGTCGGGGGACTTCTGGAGAAGATCTGCCTCTGCGCGGACGGCGACTTCGAGTTGTGGTTGAATGGCTTTGATGATCCGCTTGGCGAGCTTTTTCCTCTCTTTGACTTCGTGGAGTGCCACCTTCAACTGGGCGTTGTATTCTTCGCTGCCAACTGCCGCCTCGCTGGGCAGGGTTGTTGCAACAATTTCGATGCCTTGCTTGCATATGGTTGCAATGTCCTCGGCCAACCTAGTGGCCTGGACGTAGTAGCGACGATGAAGCCTATTCTGGACTTGCCAGAGTGGTGGCGTAAATACTCTCTTAATATCGAGACTGCACATCATGTTAGCATTGTTAATAGAGCGCAACTATGTGCCAGAATTCAACTTACGCAAGCGCCTTATCAACAATCCGCGGCAGCAGCTTCGTAACAGGAAAGTACGTGGTATCCAGCGTCTCCCTCTGCTTAATAGCATACTGCAGCTTCTCCGTCTCCCTCATGACCACATGCGAGCTCAGCTCCTTCAGCTTTTCCACATCCCTAACTAGCATCTTGGCAAACTCAATACGCCTCTCCAGGCGCGCCCGGCCAACATCACCCATACTGGCAAAATTGCGTCTGGTAAGCTCCATCGACGAAAACGTCTCCATCTGCAACTGCAGCCGTTTCAGCAGCGCCGCCCCGCGCCTCGCCTCACGCTTCAGCGTCCAATAGCGACACGCTGCAGCCACCCACTCGCGGCGCCGCAGGATCATAAAGCGCTGGAGTGAGACATCGACAATATCGTACACAGCGGACGGGATGACAGGCGCCCCCGAGGGGAGTTTCCATACCGACTTTGGGTTCTGGAGCTCCCCCTTCTTCTTAGCGCTGCCGAGGCTTATGGCCAGGTGCGCGCCGGTCTTCTGAGACTCGTCGGCGGGGTGCTCGGTAGTAGCATTTTGGTGCGTAGCTGCCAGGGCGAGGGCGGAGGCCTGACTATCCGCCCAGAGACGGTCACGCATGGTGCGCTTGTAGAAGCTTCGTGCTTCGCGCGTGGCTTTGGCGACTTCGTTTTCTTTAGCGTAATCACTGGGACAGTGCTTGTCGCAGAACGCTTTGAGCTGGGTGGTACCGTCGAGCTCGGCGAGGGTGCCGTGGTTGTTTTTCATCTTGAGGAAGAGGTGGGCGCGGCGCGCGCAGGTGACGTGGAAGGCTTGGTAGCATAGCTTGTTGCCGCATTGGATGCAGGCGCCCATTCTTTGCTGGCAGATGTAGCAGGTGAGTTTCCAGCGTGTTTTGGGGACCTTTTCTACATCCATCACTGGCTCCATGAAAGTATGGTTGCCAAGTGAGACTTCTGGGATCCACATCGCGCAGAGCAAGTGAGCCCAACGCGACGAGTTGGTCTGTTTGAAGCCCCCCTCGGTATTCGGGCAGAAGATGCAAGTCTAGATATCCGTAAGCATAGGAATAGTAGTCAATCAGCGGTAGAATAACTTACAGGTACACCTCTCCCAATAAGCTGGCACTTTCTGCACAGCCACTGACCCTCTGGAATGAAGGGGACTCCGTAACACTCCTGATGTACGGCCAGATCGCAGCCATCACAGAAGACGATCGCATTCGTATTCTCGCAGTCCCCATCGTCGCAGATGGCGCACTTGCTATCCAGTTCCTCACCAGCCTGCGGCTCTCCATTTACCGCAGCAGCTGAGCTGGATCGAGGCCTGTGGGTCTGCGGTGGCTTCGGGTTTGGTTTTGGAATTCGCTTCTCGAGCGCATGCCACTCCTTCTCAATCTTCGTGATAGTAATCTCAAACATCTCGCGGGAGATGGGATCAATACCCGCAGCTTTGCGCTGCGTCTGGTTGAACGCTTCAAGCCACTTGTCATCCTGCTCATCCATATCATATTCAACCCTCCCAACTGAGCCGCCCGTCAACGCTCCCTCGCCCCCCCTGACGGGCAAATCCAGGTCCTCGTCGAGATACGCATCATTGTGCTTAATCATAATATGCTCCGGGCGAATAAAAATATCCGTCTCCTGATACCCAACATTCGCCATCGACTTCTCGACATACTTGACCTGCCCAGCCGCCTTATCTTCAAACTTGGCCAGCGCATCGACCTTGCGATAGCTCGGCTGCGGCAGCGTCAGCCGTTCTTTCGGATTTTGATTCTGCAACGGCGCAATCATAGCACCCATAGGCGACCCAAAACCCCCCGACTGCGCCGCCGCACGCGCGGCATAGAAAGCCACAGGGTCTCGTGGTGGGCGTCCAGGTCTCCTCTTCGTCGGCGGCGACCCCACAATAGCCCCATTCACTACGCCCCCGGGAGTAATAGCCCCCATCGAAGTCGGCGTATGCGATCCCACGGCCTCTTCCTCCATCGCCTCCCCCTCTCCCTCCAGCGGCACCCCATCTACCTCTTGTGCACTCAACGTCCTCAACGGACCCTCGATATCCAGCTCCGGATGAAACTCCTCCCATGACCTTTCTTCTCTTGGTTTATACCCATCATTCTGCACCACCGCCGCCGCGGCCTGCGCACTAGAATTGAACCTCATCTTCAGTTGTTGTGTCCGCGGCGCTACCGTTCGTGTGCGCGCACTTCTGGCACTACGCTCATTTCTATCACTCCTATCCCTCCTTTGATAAACCACCGGCAATACCCCCTTCCTTGCATTCTCCTGCCCCACCCTGCCCCGGGGCCCAACGTAGTTATACCCCCCCGGCCCAGTGCCGCCAACAGGCTCCTCATTCCCGTCTTCGTCCACGTACCGACCACCCCCTCCGGGGCCGCCGGGCACATACCGCCGTTTCTTCTGCGGGGGCTCAGACTTCATGACTAAAGGCGTCGGTGAGCCGCCGCGTTTGTGAGGGCTGCGGGTGCTCATGCTGTCGCCAGAGCGGGGACGGGTGGCTGATTTGCGGCTTGCGCGGCGCGGGGTTTGTGGCATTGGGGCCATGGCTGATTATGTGTTTGTGTATGTGTAGAGGCGTAATTAGGCGACGTGCTGTGCTTAGGTTGCAGCCAGCAGCAGCGCGTTGTGTCGGTTTGTTCGATGATTCGGGGAGAAGAGGTCGTCGTGTTTGGGGGCTATGCGCGAGTCGCGGGTGCGCGCAGGGTGACCATTCCAGGCGCCTATTCAATCGCTGATTCAGTTCCGGTCAGTTCAAACAAAAAGAGAGCGTCGTTCAGCTGTCTAGAAGTGCTGGGTTGCGCTTCGCATGATGCCTCCTCGTCGGGGTCTGTCGTTGCCTCATTCCTCTTTGGTACGCGACAGACACGATCCTAGTCCGTCGTTCGGGGTGGTCCGTGCGCAGGTTGTTGCCAAGAGCCATAATTTAAATTTGGCGCTAACGCTTTTTTAAGGTTTGCGATGGATTCAAGGGTTATTTTTGGCTGATTTGCGGTTTGAAGCGGCCGATTTTATGGAGAGTAAGGCGGCTGCATGAGGGGCGGCAATGGAAAGAAGGGGAATGTTTGTAGGGGTCAAGGCGCTGCTGGTAAAGGAATGGGAATATATTTTATAGGATGAAGTAGGTGTGAAATGAGAGTGTGTTTGTTACTTTAATTCTCAGGAGGAGTGACTTGCGTCTTACAAGAGATCTTGCGCGCCACATTAAGAAGTTCGCACAGGAAAGGCACAAACTCAATCCACCATCCCAAAGCCCCATCAGCATCACCACATCAGCAACAGCTTCACACACATATCCTCTAAAACAGATGTACGACTCAGCCATTTATATCAAATATCCAAGGCACCACTCGATATCATAAAATTTTTAGGCCTTGTTAAAGAGTCGGCCCTCGATCCCTTTATTGCTCGTAAAGTGGGATGACCAGTTCCGCATCCTGCAATCGAGGAGTTCGCAGAGAGGCGGCTGGGAGCGACGGAGACTTGAAGCGATTTGCTTCTATGCTTTTTGCAAAAGCCTACTCGGCTCTAATTCCGACATCTGATTTCTTATGTTTTGGCGCGCTCAATTACTTCATCATGGGCGCTCGTAGTGACAATGATCTACCTTTTCTCGGCTTGTCGTCACAGCTATTTATTACGTATTGATGGCAGGACGATTGGTTATATTTATTATTTAATTAAGTCATAAGACACTTCTGCAATGCAATTTAATGGGACATTTTTGCCAAGGAATTAGATTGATATTATAAAAGAATATATGCATATATATATCTCTAATGTGCCATGCGTAGTCCGCTGATTCGGCTATATCGTGATACATACCGAAGCCAAATAAATCATGAATAATAACCAATCAAAGAGCATGAAGATGCCTCTTACAGCCTAACCACCGGCCAACCACCGGCCCTCTCTTCTCTCTTTTTCCTTCTCCTTTCCTTTTCATGACCAATGATTAACAACATTAGCATTCATGTTGCTTCTGCATCGTAGCTGCGAGACCCCCGTCCACGGAGAAGGGTTAGGGATAAAGGTGCAGGAGAAGTCGTCAGAGAGATCAACGACACAGTTGCCCTTTACATTGCCGTCAACATCCACAAAGTCGCCGTTGTAGCGATCATTATACCAAGCTAGAAATCACGCGATGTCAGCCCAAGTCCGAGCCAACTGCCATCAAGACAGGAGGAAGAATAAAACACTTACTGAAATGTCCCATCTCATTGCTCCACTCAATCAGAGTTGGACTACTTTCTAAGCCTGGGATGCCGCAATCGTTACATATCACGCCTTCCCTGCCCTCACTCAGATCCTCAGACGAAGGTTGGGCGATGGCTTTTCCAACGTCGCTGCAGCTAGGGAGGCTGTTCAAGAACAGGAACTGATTGGTTATAGGGGATGAGGGAAAGTCAGACGAGGGAGGTCTGTATAGGTGGTTGAATAGATCCAGAAACCTGTCGTATAGCCATCGCCATCCCCGCCATCGTCTCCGCCATCGTCTCCGCCGTCATCGCCGCCGTCATCTCCACCATCATCTCCACCATCATCTCCACCGTCATCGCCACCGTCATCGCCACCGTCATCTCCGCCATCGTCTCCAGAATTATCAGGGGGAACAGGCAGTCCTGGGTCCTCAATCTCACCGTCATCTCCTCCAGCCGTCGCCGAGCTCGACGAGCACGAGGTGCTTACCATTGTCGATGAACTCCTGGGCCAGCGCACGGTACTGGTCGTTAATGGAGTCGACGTTGCCCTGGTTGATCGTGTTGGGGAGAAGGGTCGAGAGCACGACGCACGTGTTGGGTACCGTGTCGAAGATATAGTTGAGCATGGTCCGCATCCGGTCACCAGTAGACCCGACGAGGTAGCCCTGTGTGGCATCGTTGGTCCCCGCGTTGATGAGAACCACATTGGGCTTGTACGTCGGCATCACGACGCGCGCTCTAGTGTCAACTTGCTCGACGCGGTAACTTGGCCAGCCTTCGACATCCTAGTATCGATTCGTCAGCTAACAAGAATAGTTGTGGCAAAAAGGACTAAGTGAGACTAACTGCGTCGTTCATATTTCCATTAACACGACTGCCGACCATGTTGATATTCCAGCCATCGAAGCGGAGTTGATCACGTAAACCTTTGCGGTATCCATTGCCGTCTGTGGATTCCTGGCCCCAGGTGATAAGGGCGCCTAGAGGAAGAATACGAAGATAGAATGTATCAGCACGGATAGATAAAGTGCTCTCAAGGTCCTGAAGATCAGGGGTTGGCAAAGAGGAGCCCTGAGGATATGCGGCGATGGACTGGAGGAAAACGAACAGCAGCATCGCCGTCCACCTGGAGCTTGCTCTAGGGACTAGCATGCGGGGCGAAAATTTAAGGGGAAGAACCCTAGTGGTAGACAGATCCCCAAGAAGAACTAAATAAGAAGCCACTCCAAGTCTCAGCAATCGAGATATCGCTGGCTCGGTAAGTATATGAGAATTCTCAGGCTGGGCCTAAGACTCTTATACACTTCTCACGAGTATACTGAGCTTTGTGGAGAAAAGTGGAGAGCCATCCTGTCACTTGCGCCGGCAAGGCAGACTATTATATAGTAAGTAAATATTCTGTTTAGATATGTCGTTAAGCTACTCATTTAAAAATCAGATGAATCCTACCGCAGCTTTGGCATGTACACCAACCATCTGCCGCTCTTTCTCATTTTTGACCCTTCTCCGGAGTTACCAACGCGTGCTCCTATTGGCAGAAGCCCACGAAATCTCATAGAACGATGGTGCGTCCCCAGAAAGGATCCGTAGGATCTTATATTATAGCACTAGTAGAAATTAGACCCCAACCTGACACCTCATCCCTCATGAACCTTAACGCCGATTTGAAGGCTTGCTAACGACGAACAGGGAACAATGGTGACAATTAATTGTCATGTTGAGGCTGCACGGACGAATACTTCTCCGAAACGAGTTACGCTACAATTAGCAATATGGTAAGTTCTGAGCGGGAAGGATGAGGGATCCCAGAAGGATTCCAATACAGCATGCCATCTAAGACTACAGTGAGTCCTATTGGGGGAAGAATTCCAGAATGATACTAGCGCACGCCACGCACCATCTGATCCGCGCAGTCAGAACGGGATCGCCCCTGGCTTAGCTTATCTCTAACCTAAATAATTACGAGAGTAGTGGAGTGTAGTTAGAAAGTATATATTGGACCTTAATCTAACAGGTGCTATTTTCTGTGTCATTATTTGCTTAGCTTGGTCAGACTTGCCTTTTCTTACATATCTAGCTTACCCCGACTTACTGCGAGTAACCCTACGCTGCGTAGCATTCTTAAAAATAGACACTTTAAGTCCGTAGTCGAGATAGTCGTGATCAACAAAATAAGCGTTCAGGGCATCAGCAAGGTAGGCTTGGCTACAAAGGCCCAGACGACTCTAATATCTCTACCCGATGTCACATTGCTCGGCCCGTTTATTCCCCATAGTCAGGGTTCGGGATTTGCGGACGTACCTTCTAGCAGAAGTTGCGACAGGAACACACATCATATCAAGCCATCGTCGACCAACCCCGCAGCTCCCACCAAAAGTCAAAAGAATCAAACTCCCAAACGATCATTTATGTAAACAGATATTGCATTTGCAGGCTGACGACTATCTTCCTCCCTGCCAGGCCCATATATACTTTTTAGAATCTACACAGATCCTCACTCCACCACCACCGCCGCCACCATAGCACACAGCACACCATCCCAAAAACCTGCCCCCTGTCCTGCAAATCCAATCTATCCATCCACATACCACATCCCACCCGTCAATCAAATCCCATGATCCCGCACGGCCTGACCACATCACCGAAGGCGACAAAAAAACAAACGCCCCACCAACACAAATACCCAATCCTCAATCTAAAAAAAGAGCAATATGTGCAATAGAAGGGTAAAAAGAAGTTAAGAAGAAGAAGTAAGTTAAGTAAAAGGAAAAAACGGCTGGGGTATCAAGATCGCTGCACACTCTCGCGGGAATTCCATCCAGATCGGCCGAGACATCAAGGGTTCACGCCAGGCGTGTAATTCGGAATGACTCCCGGCGTGAATCCAGGAACGACACCAGGTGTAAACCCCGGGATGATACCCGGCTCCTCAGAGGCAGTTGGCAGGGGCGCCGAGACGGTGGTATCGGTAGGAACTGAGAGCGTGGAGTCTACAGCAGTGTTTACTGTTGTCATAGTGGTTAGCGGACCGGAAACGGTAGTATAGACAGTGGTATGAGAAGTGATTGTAGTGAAAGGGAAATCAACAGTCGTGTCGGGCGAGGACAGGGGACTTGAGAGGCTTGAAGGGCTGGGAGAAGATAGAGTAGACGGGGAAGACGGAGAGATCGTCGTAGGTAGAGACCCGGGAGAGGAGCTTACGGCCTGAGCGAAGACGGCGATGGCGGCGCAGAAGTTGTTGCGGTTGTCCTTGTCGAGCGCGGCGGACTGGCCCTCGACGGTCACCATATTGACGGAGGCCTTGGTGCTAAGGGCAAGGAACTGCACGTTGGTGGAGGACTCGATAGAGACCATGTTGTCCTGGCAGCTCTCGGTGGCGAGGCAGTCCTGGTTGTAGTTGTCGAAGAACGAGTACAGACCGGCACCGTAGATGTAGACGTCCGAGGAGTCCTTGACGCGGACACCCCAGGCCTTCTTCACGGAAGAGGTTCCCTGGGTGAGGTCGGGGTCGCTGAAGGCCGGGTTGGCGGTGAAGGGAACGGAGGCGTCGGGGTTGGACTGGTAGTATGGGGTCTCAGTCTGGATCAGGCCCATGAAGACATTGGCGGCGCTGTTGATCTGGTAGTTGTAAAGGACGTTGTGCTCAGAGCTTGTTCCCCAAAGCCAGACTGGGCCGGGCTTGGACTCGATGAGAACACCACGACCGTTGTAAAGGTTGATCTGGTTGTGGTCCGCGAGATCGAGCTCGTGGTCGGCAACCCAGAACCAGCAGTTCTCGACGTAAACGGCGCCCTTGGCAGTGACGTGGAGGAGGAGGAATGCGGCGACACACTCATCCTTGACAGGGGTGGTCTGCTCAGGGGTCTTGGAGCAGGTGTTGGATTGGAGCTTGGTGCCAGCAGATCCACCAATGCGGAAGTGCACGTCCCAAAGACCAGACGAGCCCTGGGAAGTCTGTCCGAGGTTCCACTCCATCAGGATCGCGCCGGGCTGGGGGCCGAGAGTCTGGAAGATGATGTCGGAGATCTCAACGGCTCCTGAATCACCGTCGTTTCCAACCTTGAAGACTGGCTTGGGGTTGGCTTGGTCCTTGAAGAACTCGTCGCCACCGGCCATGATCAGGGGCCAGATTTCACCAGTGATGCGGATATTCTTTGGCACGTTGACGGTGGTAGTGATGACATAGGCACCGTGGTCGAAGTACACAATTTGGTCCGCGGTAGCGGCATCGAAGATAGCTTGGATAGCAGCAGTGTCATCAGTGACACCATCACCCTTGGCTCCCTTTGCCTTGACGGAAACGAACGAGGAGCTTGGGACATCGGCGTACTGTGGCTTAGACCTGGCGAAGACCTTGCCGTCAGCACCGAGAAGGCCAGCGGGCTTGGTGGTGGTGTGGGTGGAACCCTGGACATCCTTTCCGGCATTGACGGCCTTGTACTCGCGGCCCTGGACGTAGGAGTCGATCTTGGCGTTTCCAGCAAGGATGGTGGCCTCGGTGCCAGCGTTCTTGACGGCAACTGGTACGTTGGAAGACATATCGACGTTCTCGATGATCAGAGTGCCGTTGGTGGAGCCCTCATCAGTCTGGTAGACGGTAGCAATGCCGACAGGGGTGTTGCTGATCTTGGAGTCCATAACCAAGACGGAGCCGACGGTCTGGGAAGCAGCACCGCCGTTGGCCATGTCAATACCGATTTGGCAGCTGTCAATCTCGAGTCCGTGGAAGGTCCAGGCCCAGTTCCAGTTCATGAAGATGGCGGTCTGGCACTTGCTGAACTTGAGGTTGCGGCTGGTGAACTGCTGGGATCCGAGGAAGGCACCGTACTTGCCACCGTTGAAGGTAAGGTCGGTCATGAAGCCACCGGAGCCATTGTCCATGAAGATTCCGACCTGGGCGAGGGCATCTCCGCCATCGGTTCTCATGTTGAAAACGATGTTCTGGAGACTGGTGGCCTGGGCGACCTGCCAGTGGATACCAGCTCCGGCAGTGGCAGGCATCTCGGTCAAGTCGATGACGAAGTTGCGGACCTGGCGGAAGAAGTTGTTCTGGTTGGTGAACCAGTTAACGCCTCCGTCAGCGTATGGGTCGGCGTCAATGACAGCCATGCCGACGAAGCCAGCGGTGGCCTTCAGGGTGGGTGGCTCGTTGGCATCTCCAATCATCTGGGTGTAGTAGTACTGGAGCAATGGCTTGCTGACCATATATGTACCGGCGGGGAAGTAGATCATAGCGGGGGTGACGGTCGTGGAGTCACAGCCCTGGCCGCAGCGGTTTCCGGTGGAGATAGCCTCGTTAATAGCAGCGGTGTCATCGGTGGTTCCGTCACCCTTTGCGCCGAAGTCCTTGACATTGCGGAAGATCTGGAAAGAGGAATCGCCGTATGCGACTGTGCCTTGGCGCTTAATATCAGATTGCCAGTATGCGGAGGCTCTCTTGGAAGGAGCGGGAGAAGTAGATGGTGCTGCTGTGACCATGAGCAATAGCACACTCAGGACCGCCAGTAGGCGATGTATGGTGGTGTGCGCCATGATGGGCGTTTAGAAAAGCAAATTGAAAAATAGCAATGTGGGGTAAGCGTATGAGAATCAATGTTGTATTTTCTGAGAGAACAGTCAGTGTGATGCTCTCGATATATAACAATTTGAGGGGAGCGCAAGCCAAAGATGCTTACAGTAGATTCTTCTAGGATGTCGACGGCAGACCTGAGGTCTAAGAAAGTGAACAATGGGCGAAAGACCAGCGCTTGCATTGTTAAAGATGCGGATATACTCAGGTACTTATATAGAGAAGGAAAGGATGAATGAGAAAAGATCCCTGCGCACAGAGAGTGCACACACACCTACCTTCCGCGCAAGACAATGAGACCCATTCACACCCATTCACGCCTCATACACCCATATTGAGACTTGTGTTGACCCATTGACCCCACCCATTCAGGGCTATTGACGCCGAACCGCCACAGATCTATGAATGGCCGACACTTGACCACTCTGGGACTGAGCAGCTGTGATTAAATGTCTTGGGGCGACTTACATAGAGTACCATGGAGTACACGCTACCATGGTCTAGGAAGGCGCGAATGAGAATAGCAGCGACTGGGCACTGACTGGCAGTGACGAGGATCATCATCAGCAGCACACTTCGGCGGACGATCCGTAGCTTCGGAGGATAAGACCACTTGGCACCGGACGCATTGTTCAAGACATTTGGAGCCACCCTGGAGTTCCACCCTGTCGCACGGGGTGTGGTGGCTTGGATAGCACGGGGTGAGTGGATGAGTGGTGATGGTGTAGTGCTGTTGGCGTCGCGGAGTCGTGGACAAAGGCAGACAAAGGGAGGATAGTAGGCAGAAACAAACGAAACAGAAACAAATGCCATCTGGGGACTTGGATCGATTGGGGGTTTTTGGTTCGCCGTCGAGATTAAGGAGGCGCGCTCATGCTTCAGAAATAGGAGCTACCTAGGCTCTACCTAGGATCCCTGGGGATGAAGAGCCGGGGGAGCCGGGGTTAACGTGGAGGCTTGAAAGAGACTTTGGAGAGGTATAGCGGTAGTGTAATAGGAGCCATATTACAGTGTAGATGTGGTATTAATGCCTTGACAGCGACTCAGCGATGTACACAAAGCGCGTAGTCGAATAGCACAACAGTATAGCACAGGAGAATAGCAGTCACAGCAGCGAAACAACAAAACTGTCGTCATTGTTGTCACCCGTAACCTTATTGTCGACGCGGTTAAGACCAACAACAACTCCAAAGGGAATTGAAGTGAAACAATAGGGAGCTTGCGTACATGAATAGTAGAGACAGAAGAAACATAGTACAGACATAGTACAGTGTTAGTACAGCGCGTGCGCCGGGTCATTAGAGTGTTTACTGCGAATAATGAGGTACTAGTCGACTCCTAGTTGGCCCTTTAGACTCCTATAGACTCCTACAGGCTCTTGGTACTCTCCTAGTACTCTTCTAGTACCGTGTCAATGTGTCAAGTGCCAGATGAGTGGTTGGTGGAGAATGGCCGACCCGACGCGCTTGACCACCCGTAGGTACCGTTGTGGACTAACTAATGGGTCCTGGTTCAGGTACAGTCGAATCACACTCGAGTATCTTCTTTCAAACGCTCTCCCACTCTCCCTCATCCTTCCCTCCTCTGTCCCACTGCCGATGAACCGTGCTGCATCTCCCATCCCTATCCCTCCCCATCGAACCATCACCATCCCAAATCCATCCATCATCCCCGCATTGCGCATCCCTCCTGCCATCCCCCATACCCCCCCATCCCTCCCGCAAACCTTGAAACCTTGTTCGCAATGCCACCGAGAAGGAATCGATCCCATCAACTCATTCGGTCCGCTTTACAAGCTAGAACACTATTCTTCACATTAGTACACAGTCCCAAAAGCCCTCTCCACAATATCGCCGTCGCCCTCGGCGGTGCGCATCCCTAATATCTGCCAGAATATGCATAACATCACCAGATAACCTGTCCAAGCTCTTGCCGTCCTCTATTTTCCCACCGCCGCGCCCGAGATACGTCCGAGCAGACCCGCGGACTACCGGACCCATCCCATCGTACATCGTACATCGCGCATATTCATCGGGAGAAGCATTCATGCCCTGCGCTTGCATCGCTTGAATTGCGCCCGAACGCGGGGATTGCGGGCCGCCAAGGGGGCTTTATGGGCGTGTGCTGAGGACAGGTGAGGGCGGGCAGGACGCAGGTGAGGGCAGTTGGCGATCAGATGGCCTCGCGGTGAAGTCATCGGCCCTTTTCACATGTGTTGTCACGACGCCGGCGACCCCAGCTTTTGCCTTGTCGGTGTTGTCCCGTCCATGAAATTCCCAGTTTTCAATCCTCAGAGGTCACAGCATGCCCCCCAACCAAACCCACAATTGGAGTTTATGTGTGTCCCCAAAACTCTGTTTCTTGAAAAACGTGTGGTGTTGTTCTGGAGTTTGCATGGGAGTGCATGGATCGCATACATCTTCTGCATGGCAAGGGTGTGTCGCTGACGAACAGCTCGTTTATCGTTTACGGCACTCTACTCGAGGAGCTGTGTCCAGTAGCTGCGTTTCATCGATTCGCGAGATCAGGCGCCGAGTCTCTCCCTACCAACACTGTCAGCGCCAGCCAACGCTGAAACATCGTTTCACGAAACATCACGCGTTTCAAAAACTCCTACGTAGTTGTGCAGCGTTGGCGCCACACTCTGTTGTTTAGACACGTTTGTCAAGCATGTTCGTCTGATTGAAAGGACTCTCCTCTAAGCCCTGGAAATCCACCGATTTGAGACGGAGCAAAAAGGCCTGAGAGCTGCTTGCCGGGTACAGTGCACTTCTCTATATCCATCCGTTTCACCACGTGATATCTATTTTCATGTCATGGCCAAAAATAGGTCTGAGGGAAAGTAGAGGATTTGAGGCTAATGCGATGGTTTATTCATTGAAATTTGCATCCAACAGGCTCATACGTTGGGTCTGAGTAGCCAAGCCATCATTCTCACCTGTCGTCACGTGCTGGTGTGTAACGGTGTGGGTGGGAGCTGGTCATCCGGACGTTGCCACAGAATCCGAGCCCTCACAGCAGCCTCTCACAATCAGATATGGCGCCTTTTTGTCATACAAGACATCTTTTCCCACATCTGATCTCAGAAAGCGGGAAGTAAGAAGCAGCTGACACCGCCTTTCTGCGACCCCCATGCTGAAGGCCATGAGAGATGGAAGAGACACATGGGGTTTACCATGGATCTATGACGAATTTCTTTCGGGGTCGGAGCCTGGGAACCTACATCAAGCATGTCTAAGATGAGAGATGGCTGACCAAAATATGAGCGTCATCAAACGAGAAACAGGATACAGCTGCATATCCGCCAACCCACTTGGCGGCGCATACAATCGATCAGGGCGATCTCACCAACCCAGCTGGTAAGTCAGACAAAACCTGTCTTCTAGAAGCCGCCGCCACCGCATTCCACACTCCCGAACTTGAAGGGTTCTGCAGCAATGCACTGACCTCGGAATAACGACAAGAAAGACTCGTAATCCCCCTCCGAGAGGTGTGCCACGAGATGAGATGTCAGCATCGCACAGTCTCGATCGCTGCGGTTACTTTCCCAATCCCGTTGCCGCAGCGTTAGAAGTGGCACACGGTGCCATTAGAAGAGCGCAGAAAAAAAAACCTTGGTAAGTCGCACCCGCGATCCGCGCTGCCTGCAGATGGGTGCGCACATGGGTTCGTTTGCTCAGTTCAGTGTAACAGCAGCCAGTTGCTCGGGGCTGATCGGCTGGAAAGTCCGAGCAGGCTGGTTGTTACACGACGACGGCAACCATGGCGAGAGGCGCGAGCTGCTGCCGTTATATTTGCTGTAGAGTCACGAGCGATATATGCTCCACGGTTCTGTTGGGCGAAACCGCTTTTGAGGTGGCGACGTGGAAGGATCGCGGATAAGTGCACGGCGCACGGATGGGAGTGCAGATGATACGTATTTTCGTCGTCGCTGGAAGGGAATGAAATCAAGGGAGAGTGCTGCAGTAGATCGGTCAGGGACCACAAGCAAGCAACGGCTCGAGCCCAATATTGAGGCTACCATGTAGGTGATTCCTCTTTTTTCAGTGTGAATATACCACACTCTTCAATTTTCTTCGGCACAGTTTTCTTAATCCATTTCTAACTTTATATCTTCACAACCACACTCTCCTTGCCTTGCTTCCGCGCCTACAAGCCACGTAACAGCGCTTAACCTGAGGAATTACCTGTGCATATGCAAGTCATACCTGTCGTTTGCATGGATCTAACGCAAGGCGCTCGCACCAACACCCCCGCTATATCGATGCCGCCTCCCGCCCGCGCCCTCACGTTTGCTAAACCATGGTACGGAAACTCCTCTTCCCCGGCGGCAACCCAGGAACACTATCGGATCATAGGCTGGCCCCAGTTCTGACCCGCTGAGACCCGATACGTTCATGGGCGGTGTGGACGTCTCGCACAGACTAGCTCTAGTTGGCCGCCATAACTCTCCATCGAGCCTTGCTGGGAGGTGGTCTGGGGTGATGCTGGCTCATAATGCCAGGAGGAGCTAGACAGGATACTGATCTGAGAAAGGCCAAGCCTGTAGCCGTTGCACCCGTTCAATACTCCTGCCCATCTGTGGGGAAGGTTTGATTGGTATATCTCTCAACGGCTGTTGAGGCTCTTCCACCCGTTGTGCGAACTTCCAAGAAGGGCTGTACATGAGGGTTATGTAGTCCCTTTCCTGGAATCGTACATCTTCCGCAGGGGGGCAATGGTCTCAGACCGGGACCGTGAAGCTATCCGCTGTTGCGATAACATCTCGATGGGGTAAGTAAGGGCGGTGCTCCCAACTTCATTTTTTCTTCCGCGTTACCCAGGCCCTCGTGGGCTCATTTTCTCATTTTACCTCCTGAAGATCGAAAATATATGATTCTACAGATGTCCCATATCCCTAAAAACAGACTATCCATCATACGCACCCTCTCTCTCACTCTCATTGTCAACAAAGTCTTCCTCTCTATCTCTATCTATCTCTCCCCGGTTACCGGCTTCTTGCCATCCCCGTCGCGCCGACCCACCGCTGTGGAGTTCTTAGCCACCTTGTCATTACCCGTCTCTCCATCCGGCATTGAATCCATGGTAAGAGCTCGCAGATATCTTCCCCTGGGCGGTCCGTGACATAGAGACTTTATGGCGGTCTGAGAGCGGTGTCTTATCTGTGAATCTGACCGCGGTGTTTAGAAGGATGTCTGTCTAAGAAATCTCAAATCACCACTTCGGTCAGGAGTATATGCAAGAAGGTCGCCGACACCGCTGCACAAGCAGAAGTAAAGGCAGGATCCCATATCAGCATCGTTGCTATACGGACACACCTCCTACGTTGCAGATAGATGCTTCATCGATCACCTCACAGGGAAACTGCATCACCACCCTTCCACCTTACCTCTTAGAACATCACCAGCATCCATCTACCCGCACCGCCACTTCTAAGACAAACCATCCGGACGGGCGGTGAAGGCAACCCCAACAATGCTTATCAACGCACATCCCCGTCCTTTGTCCGTCCGCGTCCCCTACAGAATCCCGCCGCCGCGACACCACCAACGCACTGGTCTTGGAGAGATGAGCAGCAGCGAGTTTAACTCTTTGTCTGGGAATGGGAGCGGAGGGCAGACCACAGCGTCTGGGGTTGCCGATTGCAGCGACTGGAACACGTCGTCGCTAGGGGCCCTTTTTCAGGAGGAGTATTCGGTATGTGTGATATGAAGAGTGGTTTACTGCAATGGATGGGAGCGTGTAGCTGATGGACATTTTCAGAATATCCATCCCCCTCTACTCCCCACGACGGCAGCGGCACCGTTTGGAGGGGCGTATACTGTGTTCCCCGCCAACAATAGCGGGCCAAACGGCGTGCAGCGGGAATTTGAGACCCAGCCGATGCACCAGCAGCAGCAGCAGTTCTCTATGCACATGCTTTCGTACACGAGCAAATTCATTCCTCGACCACCACCACCACCGCTACCGTCCTCGTTGCCGTCAGATGAAGAAGGCTGGCGAGTACAGCAGGCGCAGGTGAATGAGTACTGGGCCACGTTGGCAGCCACTACCGCCGCTACGACGGGGAATCAAAATAACGGGTGGAAAATGGATTGTAATAACAGCAGTACCCTTAACGTCTCTGTCGATTTTGGACGTGGGTATGAGGATTTCCACCACTCGCTATTACCACTACAGAGAGGAGTGGGTATGGGATCATTTTCCCTCTATGAAGAGGGACGTTCGCTTTCCCTAGCCGAGGATGACCAGTCCCCTGATATACTGTTCAGTCCCAATAACGAGGATATGCATGACTTTCCGATAAAACGAACTTGGGGCGTCGATAACAGCAACACCAACAGCGTTAAACACGATCAGGGCATGCTACCTCATCATGGATTACCGTATACCTTCTACGACGACGCCACCACTGCCGCTGCTGCTGGTCCCCTCTCCGACTTCCCCCCTTGTTCATCAGCTCAATGGAGCACCACGGGGATGGAGACTGTATCTCCCAAAGCACTCACGTTGAGCTCATCCTCCATGTCCTTCTCAGGGGAGTCGACGGGTAGTGAATGCGAGTCTGTTGATCCGGCCTCCACGACCGAGGGGTTTGGTATCGGGGCGTCTGTGCCGTCCAGAGGATGCAACGAGAAGCTCCAAAACGAGAGGGCAGAAATGGAAACAGCCAAAGAGCCAGAGCCGGTACGGCGTAAACTCCCCGAGAGGCCGCAGAGGCAGTATATCGCTATTGCGCCGCATAGCGGCGAACGGGATAGAGGAATGGTGGCGGCGAGAACAGGTAGCTCGAGAGTGAACAAGGTGCGTCCCAATCTTTATTTCGAAAGCGGCCTAGACTTACAACAAGTCCCAGTCCCAGAATCCCTTATCTACAGCGTCGCGGAACCCCCCATCCCCCGCCCCATCCACCCCCAGCACCCGCGACGCCCAACCCCAGCTCGCCATGACACGCACAACCAAAGACGCCTTCCTCATCAGCTCCAAACAAGCCGGGATGTCCTACCGCGCCATCCGCATAGCCGGGAACTTCAGCGAAGCCGAGTCAACCCTTCGGGGTCGATACAGGACACTTACGAAGCAGAAAGAAGAGAGGGTTCGCAAGCCGGAGTGGACGAGGGGGGATGTGGAGTTATTGCGGGAAGCGGTGGAGATGTTTAGGTGCGGGAAAGAGGATGGGAAGGAGGGGAGGAGGAGGAGGAAGACGCCGTGGAAAAGGGTGGCGGAGTATATTGAGGGGAATGGGGGTAGTTATCGGTTTGGGAATGCTACTTGTAGGAAGATGTGGGATCGGTTGGGGGAGGAGGGGGAGGGTGAAGAGGAGGAAGAGTGATAGAGGAAGGGGTTGGAGATAGAACTAGATAATTAGATGGGGAGGCTAATTGAGAACTGTTTTGCTATTGAATAAAGGGCTAGATTGAGTGTTGTAACTAGATGTTTGATTGTTAAATAGTAATTGTTTTGTCACAAAGGAAAAGTTTGAGAATTAAAGTGCTGTGAACAATTTTATTATTATTGTTGCTGTCAGAAGATTTGTTATTAAATTAAGAGATTATTAAACTTCCATAATTATATATCGGAAGTTTCGAGGAAGCTGCGACTGAGACTTTGCTTGGTAATCGTTCCTTCCTTATATCTGCAACTTGAAATTTACGAGGAAGCTGCGATTGAGGCTTTGCTTGATAATCATACCTTCCATATCTGTTTCTTGGGAACTTTTTAAGGAAGCTACGATTGAGGCTTTGTGTGGCAATCGTTCTTTCCGTATCTATAATACAACTGTCCAAAACTTTCTTCCAACCGCACAGGTAATCTACCAGAACCTTATACAAAGAATGAATTAGTCACAATGATTTAATCCTTTGTGAATAAACCCTTCCTCCCCGTATGCTTGCTTCATTTATTAGACTTTTGTCCACGTGATGATAAATAAATATGCCAAGGCCCCTGGGCCGACGTCACTGATAACATCCCCTGCAAATACAGAAAATAAACACACATTTTCTCCACCCCCACCACTAGCGCCAAAACCACGAGGAGATAATAAGAATATCTACTATCCCTCCGCCCTCATCCAGCGCTCATACACAGGCCAAAAATCATAGGCCGCACACATACACATAAGATACCCAAACGAAAATCACCATACCGCAAAAATGAGCAAATACGTCCGCCAGTCCAAATCCCTCCCCAAGCACCCCAAGACCCCCTCCTCCGCCGACTCCCCCTTCGCCCCCGTCCCCGTGCCCGTTAAGCCGCGCGAACGCCCCGGATGGAGCGGTCCAGGATACCAGAAGAAGGGAGAGGGATACACGAAGAAGGGCGGGAAGCACATGCCCCGGCCGCCACCAGAGCCGAAAGCCCCTGTCATCCCGCCGGGAGACGAGCACCAGGCGCTTGAGGCGACGAACCAGCAGCTGTTGCTTGATGTGGTGAGGAAAGCGTTCCCGGGATGTGAAGATGTAGAGGGGACGAAGGAGATTGTGGAGAGTGTGGGGGAGGCGGTGGGGAAGGGGCATTTGAAGGCGGCGTTTGGGAGTAAGGAGGGGAGGGAGGCGTGGGTTGTGAGGTGGGGGGCTGAGAGGGCGGTGTGGTATGCGAATTTGTTGGTGAAGATTGTGGAGACGCTTGAGGATGATGAGCTGTTTTCATGGCTACGGAAGACTGGGGAGGAGTCAGAGGAAGAGGAAGAGGAAGAGGAAGCAGATGATGACGAGGAGAAAGCATACTGGCTGCGAGCTGTTAGCTTTGGCGGCGGCCCGGCCGAGGCGCTGGCGCTGGCGGGCGTGATCCGACATTTCCGCCCCGATGCCCACGGCAAGTCGCGAGCACAAAAGGATGAGGACGGACCATACTCAGATTCAGACGACGGAGGGGCAGGCGTGCCCATGATCGTCGACCTCCAGCTCGCCAACAGCGTGAACTGGACGCCCGAGATCAAGGCCATTCGCGATGCGCTTCTGTCGCCACCTACACTCTCCAAATATGCGTCAGCACACGCAATAGCGAATGCCGCGGGGTTCTTGGAGGATAGAGCGCTGCGGGTGGATCTACACCAGTTCAACGCGCTGGAGGCGAGTCAGGAGGAGGTTTCGGAGGCGGTGGGCGAGGCGGCGGCATTGATTACGCTGTTCTACACCATTGCTGATCTGGCGGCAACGAGTATGCCGAAGACGGTGGCGCTGCTGCTGAAGTTGACGATTGCAGCGCCGAAGGGGAGTTTGGTGGTTGTGTTTGATCATGCGGAGGAGACGAGAAGGAATGAGGAGGGCAAGAAGGCGTATCCGCTGAGGTATCTGTTGGATATGGCGTTCTTGGGGAAGAAGCCGTCAGGAGAAGACGAGGAGGAGGGCGTGAAGCCGGCGTGGAAGATGCTGCTTGCGGATGAGGAGCGAGTGGTTAAGGTGCATGAGGGGCTGAGGTATGCGATGGGATTGGAGACAGCGAAAGCACAGGTTTATGTGTTCAGGCGGCTCTAGAAAATATGGGGGTTACGAGAGGGGTGATAAACGTTGTCACCAGGGCGCTCCGGAACGGAAAAAGGAAATATTAAATGAGATCCACGATGACCAATTGGTCGTAATATCTGTTATGTTTCTCGCCTTATCTGAGTGAGTGGTCTACAAGAATACTAGTGAGATGTCTTGAACAGAAGCTTAAACCGGAGTCAAGAACTGCCCCGAGACGGTGGTTACATTCGAGCCGTTCGAACACGGGTTTGTTCGAGACCCAGCAGAACCGAAGCCATCGAAAATATAGCCAGAGGATGTTGATTCCGACGAAGAACAGCAGGAAGAGGGTCAAGGTGATTCGGTTATCTGATGCCGACGAGTATCTACAGTGACAAGCTATAGGTGGTGAGAAGCTGTTGCAATGGTAGCTTCTCACCGACAGCTTCTCGCCTCCTATTGTTCTCATCTTACTGCAGCTTCTCTCCATCCTGCCCTTCGCGACTTCGCAATGTCTCGTCTACTAGTACTGAACAAGTTGAAGTTATAATCGTACATATGTTCATCTGCGTATTCGATGACTGTATATAACGATATCTTTCACTGCTTCATTAGAGCTATCTAAATTGCAATCCAACACCCTGCGGGCATAGACCGCCAAGCTTTTTATATTTCAGGGCGAGGATGCTCGCCTTTGCGATACATCACGGTGCCGGACACGTATCCGTACTTTATGCCTTCCCAACGAGAGACAATGCTCGATTACAGTTATAGTGATGAGAGCAAATCCAAGGCAAACGAACAAATCTCCTGAGCGTCTGGGAGAAGCGCCTCCGTGTATGAAATCCAGCCACAGCTGATCCTCAATTTAACTACTATCACTTTTTATATAAGCCAGTGAAAGCTCAATAATCTTGTGTTTATGAGTTATATATACGGACATACTATCTAATTCTCAGTAGAGGTTCCATTTAATCTGTCACAAAGATGCACAGAGACTGATCGCCATTTTGGAATGTCGACGTATGTGGAGTTTACCAACACCTCAGTCACAGTAATAGCCTTATCGAAAAGGTCAATCTTCTTATGGCCAACGCTGGTGCCATTTGATACTAAAGTCCACGGCACATTAAGGGTGCCATTCGCTTCTTGAGCATCGACAATCTTCGCGTGAACCTGGTAAGATCGGATGACTTGACCATTCGTCTGATCTTCCATTAATACAATGCGATCAATCGCGGTAGGAACGTCGAATGCCAAAGAATAGCTGCCGGCCTCATCATTCTCCGGTTTGGTCTCCTTAGGAGCGATGGGTTTGTCATAGCAGGATCTGATGAAATCACCCAATTGTTTGTAGCGGGCAGCATGGCGGGCCGGGATAAGACCGCTGCGATCAGGGGCGAGATCGAGTTCCAAGATACAGTTGCGGCCTACAGTCGTGTGGTAGACATCAATCATTTCTTCGATAGATCGGAGAGGTTGGTCAACGCCGAAGAACCAGCGGTCCTCGGTCTGAAGAGTGGTATCACATTCAGCTGGGCAGAAAATAGGGCTTGTAGGATCCCCGCCATCGCTTGTGGTGCCACTTGGGAAGAGGTTAGAATCAGGCTTTTGAGGGACGCGTACAGCACTCTTACGTTGACCAAGTCTCTTCGGGGGCCTCCCCAGTCTCTGTCCCAATCCATCGAACTGGCGTTAAAGGTCAGCTTGAGACAAGCCTACTGCAGCTACGGTTTTGAACCCACCTGAATTCGCGGAAACGCAAGTGCCATTTTTGTCGCAAGCACCATATACGATAGCCTGGGGTTGATGGGCTTCCAAGAGAGTCTCAAGTTGGCCCATCTGAGTTGAGCTATATCCCCCGTCAAACCAAATCTATCCAGCGAAAGAGTGTTAGCTAGAGAGAGTGAGAAGCCCTATATGTTTACACTTCTTACCTCGGTCAAATTTCCGTACTGTGTCCATAACTCAGACAATTGATCGAATACAATCTGGTCGTATGTGCTGTCACTAATACTGACCTGTCCCTGTGCCAAGGACGTATTCAGAACCTCAGAATTCTGCACGTTCAAGAAGTTGTTGACTACAACGCTATAGTAGAAGCCGTGTCCAATGTCGTACTTTTGGGCTGATTCTACAAAACTCCCGACAACGTCTCTATCATTAACAGGCGATTGTGCAATAGTATAGTTGTAGGGAATTGTCTTATTGTCAAGAGTTGGAAATTCCACCTTGCTCGGCCATGTGGTGAATCCGCAGTTGTGCTTAGCCGTAAGCGTGGCGTACTTCCCACCCAAAGCAGTGATGGTATCCATCCATTGATCTGTATTTATCAAGGTAGGGTAAAATAGATCTTGGTTAGGCACAAGCGATGGCACATTATTGCAGCCGTCGATACTGAGATATGTGGCAATGTTGTAGTGGATGAGTACGCCGATTTCTTTATCTTGAAAGGCGAGCTGCTCTGCTGTCGGCAATGCGATCTTAGAGCCATCAATAGGAGAAATGCGATATCTTGGTTCGGAGGCTTTACGAGCTTTGCTAGCTGTAGCACATGTCGCAAAATAAGCTCCGGCTAAGAGCGTATACAAAAGCTTCATTTTCTGTTAGAGCGCACTGCAGTCCTGACCTTAGATTGACAGGTTGGAACTCTCAGACATCGACATACATATATAGTTGTTAGTGACTTATACTACCGCATATGTCATTATACAGTTTACATTTTATTACCCCTCAATACCCCTCAATACCACGTTAAGATCGTAACGTAGCTAACTCGTCGACAAGGAGTAAAGACAATATAGTATGCAACTGGGCCTCTATTTACAAGATCTGCAATGATCGACTTCTTCCTGTATATCACGTTACATGAGCTAAACGAGCCTGATTGTTCTGGGTTGATTATTTACGCCTAGTCGTACTTGTACTGAATTGCCCCTTTAGGAAGTCTTGCATATTGTGTCAGCGCGCTAAAATGGCACTATCTCAACTCTCCCCCGCTTCTCCATTTTCCCTCATAACGAATCAATGATTTCCGATCTATCAACGGACAGCTTAGATGTGGGGTTTCTTAGTGTTCGCGACAATCTAACCGTACGATGTAGAGCGGAAGTTATCAGTGATGATCTGACTGTAGTCTGCATGTATGTTCAGAAGCTGGTTGTTTTCCTTCCACTGCCGCCACTCAGGGTCAGTCCCCGCGTTCGGATCAACGCTCCCGACAAAAGATAGGCAGTATGCGGGGAACGCGGCCGAGGCGTAGTTAGGGTAGATTCCGAAGAAGACCGGTATGAGATCGCTGGCGCGGAAGGTGCCCAAGATGGGACTTCCCCAGTCGGATGAGGGGCGAGCTGGCTTGTACCAGCGAGGGTATGGTAGAGCGGACGGGATGCCCAATTCTCTCAAGTCTCTAGTCGTATGTAGCAGTTCTTCTCGCAATAGTGGCTATATACCAAGTTCTCTTATCTCCAACTGTCTTCAATGCATAATGCTGGTGCGATTGCATCAATAAAGTGAGGGGAGGGCTGCTCACTACGACGTTTCCTTATTTGCAGAATAAATCGTCGCTCTTTCCCTCTTGCTCCTTTCATCGCTGTTCCTATACTCTTCGCGCCTTCCTCCATTGCCATCTTACTGTTCGCCCCTTCCCCTCCTCCCTTTCCCTCTTTGCCTCTAGTCTCGTTCGCAACTTTGGGCGCTGGTAGTTGTTGACGTCTTTTATATATCACGGGCTCACTCACAGCAATGAAAACAAATGTACTGAGCCTGTAATTGCTTCATTCTATGGTAGGGACTGCATCCCTAGTCGTTGAAAACTGCGTCTAACCAGACAAACTAACGCCTCGGATTTTGCCCACCCAACGCCGTCCCAGACTAACACCATCCCATGTCGTCTTATCCACACTCGGCAGAATCTACTCCTCCGAAGCCCTCCACTTCTCAATTCTCCTCTTGATATCCGGCTCATTCTGCTGCATAGGGTTCAACCGCCTATCTTTCACCATAGACTTATAATCCGTTCCCCACTTAGTCGCAAGCCTCTCACACCACTCCTTCTCGCGCGCACTCTGCTTTCTTGGCTTCTTCTCTGCCACGCGCAGAGCCTGCTCCTCAAGCTGCCTCACAACCTCGTTCTTATCGTCCTCGAAGCCCTCGAATCCGCCCATGGCGTCGTCCTCATTCTCCTCATCGTCCTCGAGATCGTTCAGCGGGTCGTTGAGCGGGTTCGCCTTCTTGGCATTGGCGTGGATGACCTTAATGATCTTGCCGGACTCATCGCGCTCTACCCTCGCTGTTTGCGGGGCGATTGTGGTGGGGAGGGAGGAGGTGATGGCGAGTGTCTTGGCCGTGGACGAAGCGTCGAGCTTCTTCTCTGTGCCACCGGTGGCAGCGTTCAGGCGCGATGCAAGACCGAGTCTGTTGTAGTTCTGCGTAAGAGTCTGCTTGGAATCCCTGTATTTTATTAGTAAAAATGCCAACTGTAAATCGGATTGAGGAGAATGCGCACCAGTTCGCAGCGATGATAGCGTTTCCGAGAGGATTCACACGCTTGCTCTTGGGCTTGTGCTTCACTTTCGGGATACTGGATCTATTCTTTTTCTTCTGGAGTTCGCGACCCATCTTGGCGGTTTATGTGGGATGAGTTAGGTGGTCTACGACGTGATGTCGTGGATATCTTGAGTTTGAGAATTCTATGTCGTTGGACTGACATTTTTTAATGGCTTGGCATCGGTTTTATCGTTATCATCACGTGCAAATTTGCTGGTTCAGAATTTCAAACTCAGATTGAAAGATTAGATAAGATCTACCACAGAATCGCCCAATCCAGAGCAGAGCACTGTATCATATAACCCCTAACACCCCACAAACTGTCACATACGACCATAGACTCAAGAGAATTGGGCATCCCGTCCGCTCTGCCATACACAAGCTTGAGATCGGTGGATTAGTAGTTGGGTGGGTGACCACCAGCGAATACCCACTGTTGTATGTTTTTTGTCCCCATCATTTTTTTTTGTTGATTTGATGTGTGAAGTTCGCAGCCCATGCTGCGGAGGTGAGGTGGTGGATAGGCAGAAGAAGTTTCGAAAGATAGGGTGAGGTATGTTATAATTGTTTACATACGATTGAAAGATCCACGTCTTCCAGGCCCAGAATATCCGCTATGACGCCGAACGAGATCAATTTCCTTACGAGTACGAGGACAAAACAAATGTGCCAACCGTCTGCGAGATGAACTGCAAAAAGTACAGGTGCTCGTCTTCACCGATTGCTGTAGGCTCACGGCGTATGGTTGCTCGTAATCGGGGGTTCGCGGGAGACTGGCTGTCACCTGTGCCATGCCGTTTGGGGTTCATGTGTAGCAGCTCAGCTTTGGAACAGCCATCTCGCTGTCACTCAAAATAGGATTCTCTGAGTCCCGGATGTGTGTCCGGGTTGTATCTGCGTCTATATCAGTTGTTTAGTGACACCCTGTGCCCCCCGCCCACCACAGCAACCTAACAGCGATTTCCCACCCACAATTCACTGCCCGTCCATAATCCTAGTTCAGAGTATCAGCGGTCGTCATATACCTTGCTTCCAATTGCTTATCCGAGGCGGCAATCGACATTCACTCAGCAAGCACCATCGGTCTTCGAATCTTAAAAAATATCTCCATTTCAATTCCGCTGATATGTACAATCCATCCTCCCATCTTCCCATCCTCTAAAACTCAGCAATCGTATCTCCCTTCCTCTTCCCCCTGAATTCCAGCTTGCCCTATTGCACGAGTCAGCCTAGTCCATCACCACCATCAAGCTCACACGCGTCCTCAACGCCCCGCGATCCGCTACCGCCACCGCCACGGCACGACCATAACGCAGAAAGACAGGCCAAAGGAGGGAAGGGGGAAACTCACATCCGTCACGAAAGCCCAGTATCCAACAAATGCCGGGAAGGCAACCACGTACGCGAACGAGAGGAATGCGGTGCGCTTCGTCCAGCGGAAGTACTTGTGCCGGTTCACAATCATGTCTGCTCGAATCAGTACCACTCAATCACTCTGCTCATGTCCAATTCCGTAGAATGATATGCTATCGTGGGGCCTGCGGCATTGCGGCCGGGAGGGGGAAGGGTTGTGGGAGACGCACTGTTGTACTTGATGTACGCCGGGTCGATGGACGCTGGACGTGTGTTAGCAATTGACCACCATAACGGGGGAAACGAGCTGGGAGGCGAATTGGGGGAGGGACGTACCATGAGGGCCTGCCATTTTGAAGGTTGTTGGCGCTGGCCGGGACTTGTTTATGGTGGGATGGTTCGAGCGACGATGTGCTTGCTTGAAGTCGTTGATGTTGCGATGCGGCTCGTTCGAGCTAATGCATCACGTGACGTTGAAAATGGATTGTGGCGGAATTACTGTCGGTCCGGTGGAGGAGGGGCTAGGCCTAAAGTGGTCCCGAGGCACAACCATAATTTCTTACATGGGGGGGTTTTATTTACAGTCAGATTTGAGAACAAATTGGATTCTTGAGTGAAGCATCGGGTATATGATTATGGAGGCAGCAGGACAAAAAGGACGAGTCAGTCATATGCGAATATGCCATCTTTGTCATCTCCCACCCCTCAGTGCAAATACAGCAGCGATCCCCAAAATCCATAGGCTCGCAAGTACGTCACCGCCGGAACGATACGTTCCCGACGCCTCTAGCTTGTGAAGAGAGGCACGACCAAATTATACGCCGAGGTGCTTTTTAACGGCCCCAAAACCTTAGTAATTCCAGTCGCATCTAGACCCTTTGATTATCTCCCCATATATATGCCCCCCTCCCAATCAATTGTAATCACTCTCTGCGCATCAACCCTGAGATACCCAATTTGATACCCATACACCCTCCCCATTCACCATGGCCGACACCACCGCACCCGCCGCCACGGCGCAAACATCTGATAAGCCCCAAATCACCCTCTACTGGTACCCCCCCCACCACCCCTCCCCATCTTCAACCTCCCCACTAACACCCCCCAGGCTCGAGAAATCCCGCTCCCAACGCATCCTCTGGCTCCTCACCGAGCTCGGTCTCCCCTACGATCTCAAAGTCTTCCACCGCGACCCAAAGACTCACTTCGCCCCCCCCGAGCTCAAAGCCATCCACCCCCTCGGCAAATCGCCCGTCATCGGCATTAAACCCGTAGATGGCGGCCCAGAAGTTGTTATCGCAGAGAGCGGGCTCATCACCGAGTACCTGACTGAGCATTTTGGTGCTGGCACCACATTGGCGCCGCAGAAGTGGCAGGAGGGGAAGGAGGGGCTGGTGGGGGGGGAGACGGAGGCGTGGTTGAGGTATAAGTACCTTTTGCATTATTGCGAGGGGAGCTTGATGCCGTTGCTTAATGTGTTGTTGGTTGGGATGAGTATGTTCCCCTCTTCTTGAAGTGATAATTGTGCTAACAAGCAAAAGGCATCAAGAATGCGCCAGTGCCATTCTTCATCCGCCCGATCACTACGCGTGTTGCTTCGGGGATTAGGACGAACTACCTAGACGCCAATTTCGACACCACCTTCTCCTTCCTCGAGGAGCAGATCAAGACGTCGCCTGGGGGAGGGAAGTACCTGTGTGGCGAGAATTTGACCGCGGCGGATATTCTGATTAGCTTCCCCCTGATCGCGGCCAAGGGACGCGGAGGCCTGCTTCCGAGCGAGAAGTACCCGAAGCTGAGGGCGTATGTGGATATGTTAGAGGAGGAGGAGGGGTATAAGAAGTCGATTGCTAAGGTGGAGGAGGTGGATGGGAAGTTCAGCGCTATGATTTAGGGGAGTGAATAGTGAACGGGGTGTATTAGTAGAGTAGTTGATAGGTTAATTCCAACTCGATAATTTGAATGCAGAGTCTATAATTCTACTGCTGCTACTACTGCTTTATATAGTGAGGCCTGCTGGCCCAATGGCAAGGCGCTTGACTACGAATCAAGAGATTGCAGGTTCGATCCCTGCGTAGGTCACTATTTTGCTATATTTTTGGCTTATTTGAGCAATAAGTATGGAGCTTCTTTTGGGGTGGGGTTCTTGTTCAAATTTTGCTTTTGTGTCTATTCGCTGTGCTCGAACTTTTTTGTGGGTGTGGGGAACTTGGAGTCATACTGCATTTGGACAGCTCGAATATTATAACACCAGTAACATAGTATTCACATGAACAATGCATGGGAACTCCAACGAAGAACTTTCGCACAAAATCTTCTTATTGCAAATATATACATCCCAACAACCACATACACACACCCAAAATCAAACGCCTCACATACACACCCAACGCCCTCCATGCGCTCCTCTTCAATCCTTCGTCTCCAGCCCCCTTCCTCAGGCTAGGCTTACTGCAACATAGCATCCAAACTCTCCCCCAACACCCCCTCAATCTTAACAATCCACCTATGCGTCTCCCTCTCAACCTCCTCATCCTCATCCTCCTGCAACTCACTAATAAACGGCAGCATCTCCGGCAACAGCGCCAACCACTCCTCACCCAGTCGCTCCGTCAGCGCCTCCTCAGCCTTCACAGCAGCTAATCTAACCGCCGGCGCCGTGTCACGCAGGGACTTCATAATCGCCGCATTAAGCGCCTTATGGTGGTCCGCACTGTCCGCAACAGCCGCCAGCTCCACAAGCGCAGGCACGAGGTTGTCGACCAAGGGCAGGGTAGCCGCGTGAGCGAGCTGCGTCGTGAGTGCTGGGGCGAGGACGTCGAAGTGGGCGGGGGCCTGGAAGAAGTCGTCTTGGTCGTGGGCGGCTGCTGCGGCGAGGGTGTGCAGGGCGTGGGACCAGAGGGCGCGGGAGGCGGGGTTGGAGGGGTCGACGGATTCAAGGGCCGAGAGGGCGGAGGGGAGGAGATAGGTAGTGTAGGATGTGACGATGGATTTGAGGTGCGTGAAGAAGAGGGTGGTGAAGGAGTAGATGGAGCGGAGGCGGAGGAGGCGGCCTTCGGTGTCCTTTTTGGGGAGGCCGGTGGAGGCCCATTCGAGGAGGTTGGCGAAGATGGGGCGGAAGGTGGAGTCGTTGAATTTGTAGATCATCTTGATGGCGACGGAGTTGACGAGGTTCTCGATCTCGGTGATTTCGTCTTCGGAGATATCGGCGCTGGAGATGGTCCATTGGCGACGGAGGTCGAAGGCGGAGAGGAAGATGGTGGAGAGGATTGGGGAGTGCTTGGTCACGGTGGCCTTGGTGTGCTTGTCGATGGCGGTGCTCAGAATGTCAAGGTACTCGCGAATAGCCTGTTTATGTTAGTAGGATTCAGAATACGAATTTGCAGACAACTTACAATAGTACCGCATTCCACAGCAACCGACCAGTTCTTCTGGAGGGCCGTGAACATGTTCTTAGCCTCAATCTGCTTAGCTGCCAAGTCAAGGCAAGCAATCCGGCTCTCATCAGCTTCAACCTCGAGATCCGCCTCGGCAGATTTATTAGAGATGACCAAGAGAGTATCGAGATAGTTGCCCGAGATCATGTAAGGCAAATGCTCAACAAGCGCATTGATAAACGCGTATCCTGCATTGTGCAACTTGTCGTTCTGGCCACCCTCCTCCACCGTCTTCGCCATGTACTGGAGAGCGGCTGGGATAGCGATAGGAAGCACCGAAACGATGCCTTCGCGGAGGATATCCACAAGCGACGCCAAGCACAGCAGCGACATGACCTGGAGACGCTCGTCGTCCTGGCCAAGGCACTTCTCTCCTGCAATAGTCTCGGCGGCAACCGCAACAGCCTCTAGGTCCTTCTTACCATACTTCTCCGAAATCTTGTCCACGCAAGTGACAGCGATGTGCTTGTACAGGATATCGCCCGACTCGCGGATGATTGCCGTGAGCTGAGGAAGGAAGGCCAACATGGCCTGTCTTGCTGCAACGTTGGACTGCTTCTCCTGATCGACACGGACCTCGAGGGAGCGCAGGATCTTGCGGCGCAGTTCCTCGTTGGGCCTGTCGAGGAGGCTCTCAACTGATTTCACGAATTCGCTGGTCGAGAGGAGGCCGAGGACGCGCTCGAGGACATTGCCACAGGCGTTGTGCAGCTTCTTGTCGGCCTTGACCTGGTCGGCGAGGGAGAGGAGGTTCTCCAGGAGTGTGGAGTAGAGCTCACGAACCCTGGATGCATCCATATCGTCATGCTGGAGAAGTCTGGAGGTCTGATCAATCAACTTCTTCTCGGACAGAAGGTGAGGAAGCAGAGTAAGTTGCGTGAGGGCCGAGCGGTTGGCATCTGTCGTGCTCGACTCAGACGAGCCCAAAAGCACGGCTGAAATTGTCGGCTTTGGCTTCAGAAGGTCTGCGGCGAGATCAAGGTACTTGACAGCAGTCTGGAGTTGCACATCCACGCTGAACGAGGACGCCAAATCGACGCTGAAAGCCTTGATGCTCTCAGTAGCACCATACTTATCAGCGAGCATACCCAGGACAGCGAACAGGAAGTCTTCAGGTCCCAAAGTCTGCACAAGCGAAGTGTAAAGTCCCTTCCTCCTGTGCGCAGGCACGTGCTCATAAGCAGCAACGAAGCTCAACAGCAGTTCAGCAGCGCCAGTGACAGGTCCTCCCTTCTCCTTGCGGAGCGAAGTGATGAGTGGTGGGATGACCTCGGCAATAGTCTGCTTAATAACATGAGCAGAGTACTCGTCGTTCTGGCGGAGGACAGAGCTGCCCATGAACGTGAAGATTGGCATGACGCTGTGCAGAACCAATTCGGGTGCGGTGCTCGCAAGGTTGGCAATAAGGAGGAGTGCCGCGTTTTGGACTTGTGGGCTCGCAGTCTTCTGCACGCAATCCACAAGCAAGTCAGCTCTGACGGCAGATCTGTCCAACTTGAGGCGGGGATCGGCCTTGTGAGCTTGCATGATTGACAGCAAGCTGCTCAGGACGAGGCCTTGGAGGTAGCCCAACTCAGATCCTACTTGGGACTTGAAGTGCTGGAGCTCAGACAAGGCATTGAACAGCCCTGGTAGTAGCGCGACGTGCTTCTCGGGGTTGGAGTTATCGACCATCTGGAGAACGAAGGACACCTTGTGAACAGCATCGGTAAGGGACTTCATATCTAAAACAGGCGTCTTTGCGATCTCTCCATGGCTAACACGGCGTCTCTTCGTGGCTGGGGGGGTGTCTGCAAGCTGTGCAGCCGTTGGCAACTGATTCAGGAATGAGAGGAGAATGTCCGTTGTAAGGTTAACAGTTCTCAACAGCTCCATAGCCTCTGCCTGTGCGAACTCGCTGTGTCTCGCGTCGTCAGATGGTGGCTGAGATAGGTCCATGAGGAGCTGAGCGGTGTTGAGTCTCGCGTCTCCCTTCAACGATGGCCACATGTTGCGGATTCTTCTGAAAACGGCGGCACACAGCGACTCTTTTCCGGGCGCGACCTCGCCCTGGGCGATAGAAGCCAAGACCTGGAATCCTTCTTCATCGTTGGGGACAACTACTGCAACAGCCTCATCGTTGTATGCTGTAATGTCAACCTGCTCTGCTTCGCAGTTCTCCTTGGCGGCCTGGGGAGATTGCGCAGCCCAGTCTTGTAGCACTGGCAGTAGCAGTTTGGTCCTGGTGGTAGTAGAAACTCCTCGGACCTCATTCAGCACAACGAGAAGCTTATACTTCGCAGCATACTGCGGCGTAGAGACAACATGGCTAGCCAAGTTTGTCAAAACCGCTAGGCGCAGCGCCTGCGAGTATTTCGCAGTCTGCTTCTTTGGTGAATCTGCCACATCCTTTGGACCGTTCAAGCTCTTCTCGACGATTGACACGATGTGCTTCTTGTCGATGACGCATTCCTCCAGGCCGGGGCAGATGATATCCCTGAGTAACCTTGCTGCATTCTCAACCGTCATCCACGAAACACTTGCGGCATTCTTTCCTCGGCCATAAATAGACTTATCCGCCCATGGCTTAAGGCCCTTGGCCTTCTTCAACTCTGCATCCGCTGGGTAGCGAGTGGATAGTCCAAGTGCAATCGCCGAAGCTGCTCTCCTGACCTTGAGTGCTGAATCGCCAAGTGCAATAATGACATATGGTATAAGACCTTGCAGGTCGAGCGACTCGTTCATAGCATCGTTTAAGCTCTGGGTAGCGCGCTCCAAAGCAGCAGTGCGCGCCAGAACAGGGTATGGACCGCACCAAACTCTAATATAGAAGCTGAAATACCTAACAGCTTGGCTCTTCTGTGTCTTCAACGCCTGGTCAAACTCGTCAAGGTTCTCCTTTGTTGCCAATGCCGACAAGAACACATCCATAAATTTCTGGAATGCGGGTGTCTCAGAGCGTGACAGGAACGAGGTGTCGTTACCATCGTCCTTTGGGAGCTGTTGAAGGAGAGTATGGAAGTCTGCGGACTGCGCCTCGCTGGTCTCGTCCGCGTCTCCCATCTCGATATCTCCATCTGGCGCTGCTTGAATTAGCTTTGGGCGAATGGACGCTTGCAGCTTGAGCTCCAACTCGTCAATATCGACGCTGGCATCCTCCATAGCCTTCCGTGCGATGACGCCAGGTTGGCCTGGGTACTCTGCTAGTGTAGTCAAAGCCCCTGCAAGATCCCGACGAACAGAGCCACTCGGGTCGACTTCCTCATCTAACCTGTAGGCGACCAAGAGCAACGACTTGACGACCACAGTTTCCTGGGCTTCGCTCAAGAGCTGATTCTGGACAATGTGTCCGATTAATGGCAGCACAGTGGCGTCTCCGGACTTGCCCAGCCTGTCGACCAGTGCAAGGACAATACCATTGGCGAGTTTGTCGATCCGGCGGGTCTTGGAGATCTCGAGGAGTAGCTCGGGGAGCCCTTCCACCTTCAGAAGCTCTCTGGTGACACGCTTGGTCATCTGCTTGGCTCCTCTCTGCTGTGCCAGAATCGACAGGCACACGAGCCCGGGCACGAAGGTATCGGCGGTCCATCCAAGGACAACAGCCTCCATCATGGCAGTAAGAAGCTTGTCGTTCAAGCCACCCTTTGATGCCATTATGGACAGTAGCATGTAGCACCCTATCCTGAATTCAGGCACCTTCTTCATAGCCAATCCCTCATTCAGGGTAGGGCCAAGACGAAGAATAATCGCCTCCTGGTTCTGGGCCTGCACGGCCTCTCGGCCAGAGCGCGCCTTGTCTAGCATCCCGCTCACGGCCTCGGTCATCACTCCCGCCCAGAAGGAGACGAGGGCTGGGTAGTTTTGGCGAGCATTGCATATCCTCACGACGTAGGAGTTTAGCAGTGTTGAGAGGGTGGTGTCATTAGTCGCTGCGAAGACGATCGCGTGGCGCGGCGGGTGGGTTAACGATCGAACATAAGGATGTAAGAATCTGTATTGCGAAGGTAATTTTTGGGGGAGAATAGACAGAAGCGTCGTAAATGCTGGGAGGGTATGGTACGGTAAGAACGTCGTAAGTAAAAATGCAGTGTTGTACTCGTGTATCCTGTTGAACGCGGTCAGCACCTCTGTTTCATTTTGCAATTCTGCCCCCCAAAATCTCATACCTAAATCTTCGAACAAGCCACTCAACGGCCTTTATGGCTGGGTTTAAGCGCAACCTCGCTCCTACCAAGCCGAGGAAAGCCTCTAGCCTCTTATCCAGCTCCGCATTCTCAGCGGCCGTCATCTGCGTCCTGTCCTGCTGCAGGCTCTGCTCGCCAAAGATGCTGCGCTGGAAATCCATAAATCGGCCATCGAGCAGACATAGCTCTTGGAAACCCTCATGGCATAGTGTGTAGAGCGAATCGAAGCTCTGGGAGGCGGCGATGCGCGGCTCAAAGATCAGAGACTTGGAGTGGGCGGCCTTTTGCGCTTTGAGGTCGAGCGACTTGGTGGAGGTGGCGGCAATCTGCGACAGTTGCGCCGCAAGGGAGGTCGCCATGGTTTATTGGAATCGCGCCCGTGGAGTGCCTCTAAGATTGTTGAATGGCGGGCATCACACCGTCGTTGGAGGGCAGGAATAGATCTTAGTATCTTTCACTAGTAGTTCTTTCTCAGTATCACCAAAACTTTTTTGGGGGTGCTATCTCGAATTGCCGGCAGTGACCGCCCTTACGAAGAGGGTTTAGCGTAGTTGATTCTGTTAGGCCGAGTTAAAGCACAGACTTTACAGAGATAGAGGCACGTGACAGCTTCTTCAGAGTAGTGTATATGATCACGTGATAAATTATTGTTTTGCCTTAGGCAGAAACTTTGATCGTGATCGATCTTGGTGGGGTGTCACGTGCATCTAAGACTCCCCCGATAAAGATTACCGCACAATTACGTAGGTACGTACCTTTTTGGCAGCTGCAGGACAAGAAACCAAAGCCAAGACAAATCACAAGAAACACCGCGAAGAAGTCACACTCCCTACAAAAATAGCCACAAAAAGATTGAAATGTTTCTAAAATATGCCAAAATATACCAAAAATCAGTAAAATTTCAAATATCATGTGCAAAAAAGCCTCGAATTTCTATCTATTCCCTGCATCTTCCACGAGTTTATTTGGCCGCATTTGGATTACGCCTGTTTCTCTGCCTTGTCGGGTGGCTGTGTCACACTCACAATAGGCCAAATGACTACCAACCTCTTCCCCTTGTGAGTCAAACATGCCAACCACCACCCACCAACTACTACCAACTTCAACCACATCCAACCATCAACTACCCAATCACGCCTCATTCCACACACATCTCACCATCCTCCACTATCCCCCGATATCCCCCACTATACACCCAAGATCCCTTCTTTTACTACGCCGCCTGATACCATCACCGACTCACACCTTCATACACCATACACGGCTAAGTACTCGTGACTGTGGCGGGGCACACTCCTTATCAAATTCCTACCCGTAGTAATGCCTAGAAGCCTAGAAGGTACGCCTCGGGAGCACGGGAAGGAGTCATCGTCATAATCTATAAAGGTTTGCTACATCTCCGTGGCTTCACTTCTCTCTTTCTCACTTTCCTCTCTACACTTTCCACTCTTGCCACTGGCAAAGTGATAGTTTTCCCTCATCTCGGGGATTAACTCCCCTTCCAACTTTACCCATAATCTTTTCGGAGATCTCAGTTTCCTATAAACCTCTTTTTTCCGTACCTCGCAAACATGGTCATCCCAGTCACGACACCCGCGCCGGCCTTCCCCAAGAACCGCCGCCGCATGCGGCGCGGCGCACGCAAACGCCACGCCCTCTCCCGCAAAGTCGACCCTCGAGAGGAGTACCGCGAGGGCGCCTCGCTGGCCTACGATACCTCCTTCGTACGCCTATCAGGAGCGGCGTACGCCGGCGCACAGCCACACTCGCTCGAGCTCGAGAGACTGACGCAAGAGAGACACTCGCTCGAGAACAGCTGGATCGAGTGGCTCGCGCACGAGGTGCTGCGCGAGGAGGAGGACGAGCAGTTCCGCCTCTTCGGGGGCGTTGCGGACGATGACGTAAGTCTCTGTGCCTCTATGCTCGGCGTCGTGTATGCCCTGTGGGGGGACATCGATTATACCGATCCCTAGCTGCAGATACATACATGCACACGTCTATCCACCCATCATCACTTCTCTCAGTCTTTCACCACTCATAATACACCCAATCCACCACTTCACTCCACCATCTACTATACTCCACCATCTCTATCTCCACTTCACCACCTGTCAGTCTCAATGGGGACTCAAGACAAAGGAGACGAGCTTATACAAGCACAGGCCTTGCGCGCCAATGGCATCCTGTACGATTCCATCCGCGACACCCGCGAAGAGCCCAAGGACGGGGACCCCTTCCCCCCCCTCCCCCCTCGCCGCACCATCTCCAGATCCGCAAGACCCAAAACCCTTAAAACAGCCTACAGGCGCCCAGCCCCAGCCCTGACCATCCCCACGCCCCCCCTCCTCTCCTCCCACCTCTTCGACGACTCCGAGATCCAGCGCCTCACGACATTCCAGTCCGCGCCCTCGGAGCCCTCAGAGCCCTCGGAGAAGGAAGACCAGGAATGCCAGTCCTTACCACCACGCACATCGACGTTCTCCACGCAATTCCCCGTCCCCCTCCGCATCCCCGCGGCGGCCGCACGAAAGGACAGCTTCATCGACACGACCACGCCCAACGCCAAGCCGTCAGAGGTATCGTGGACGCTCATCCCGCACGACCCCGACTGGGTGCTTCTAGACGACGACTCGTAGCAGGCCCTGTGACGCGGTCTCCATCGCGGTGTGGAGTCGCTAGGGCTGGTCCTCGGTATATCTAGAGCCCTTTCTCGGTCTCGCAGGAGATGAGCGGTCAGAATACCTGGCGAGGGGCAACCCGGATGGCCCTGGTGGTCTTTAATTAATACAGTACAGCACACATGCCCAGCACAGAAGAGAGAGATGGGAAGGGGAGCGGTAGTTTGAAGTACAAGCTATTGCTAGTTGGTGGTGGAGGCATGCTCGAAGTACGAGTGTGGACACAAAACAAAAAAATTGGTGTAAGTGGCAGTCGTGTGCTCGTGGACACTGAGCTCGCTGCCGTGCTGGGTGGGTGTGTGCTGTGCTGCTGGGGGTATGTGTATTAGATGGATGTATTTTGTGTCGCGGGTCGACGGAGGTGGATGGGTTTTTATACCCTTGTTGTCTACCTGCTTAGTTTTAATCTTTAATGATATTTTTTGGGAAGAAATACTGTCTTTTGTGTTTCATGTGATGTGATGTGATGTGATATGATATGATATGATATGATATAAATGCATGTGATGTGAGATTGTAGTAGGCAGCAGTGGTGGAGTCAGATATCCCAGCAAGAAGAGATATGCCAAGTCTGAGCGACAGCACGGTTCTCGACCGCCTCGGGGATGGTTATATATCGGATGCGAGTGAGTAGAAGGCGCTGTAATGGTCCCATCAGAACGGATCAAGAAATGGCTGGAATGGGCGAGATCACTGAGCAACTCTCAAAGGCTAGCCAGACTACCGACGAAAGCAAGGAATTACGTTGTTAGTAAACAGACTCGGAACCATCCAACAAAGAGCACATCATCCAGATCATTGAAACAAAGGAAGAATACAGGGCCGCACTCGGCGAGGATGGTACGTGGGGCGGTGGGAAAGTAGTAGCACTGATGATACTGTAGCAACATGGAACTGATGAGCCGACAGCGTCCAGGCTTGTGACAGCAATATAGCAACAGTGACAGCTTCCTACTGACAATAGCTTCTTACCGACAGCATTCAAATCAGCGATAGTAACTCACGATGTTTGCCCCGGTTGCTCACACGATGCTCTTTGGTTGAGTCCGAGAGGCTGGCCTGGAAATGTTAGCAACTCCCCTCTCATTGCTGTGACGGGTTGGATGACCTCGGGGGAGCAGTTTTAATTTATTTTATATACTGAACTGTTGAGTATGCTCTCTCCAACAACGAAGACGAAGCTCTGTTCCCCAAAAAGGTATTAGGAGGGAGAAGGGGGAGGAGGACATAAAAGGAGAAGAACGAGAGAAGTAGAAGGAGAAGGAGACAAAAGAAGCAATCAGAGGGTAAACAAGAACTTGGAAACAGCGGACGCTGGCAGCTCTAGTGATGCAAACAGAGTACTCGAGGACATTAGCTGTAATGGCGGCATTATCTCAAGAGGAGAATGTGGCTCACTTGACGGAGACAAAAATTTCCAGTAGCAATGTGCGTCTGGGTATAGGAGACTAGAGCGGCGGTAGATGTGAATATGGGCGCTGGTGTCACCGGTCTGAACTGCTGTCGGTGAGAAGCTGTCACCGGGTTGGATTACTGTTATCGGTAAGCTTCTGTTACCAGCAAGCACTGCCCCCCTCCTCCCCTTCCTCTACTGCATCGTGGGTATTTCTCTTCAAGGTAAACGCAGCCTATGCAGCCATCACGAGATACTCCCTGACCCATTGGTATAGCACCTCATTGCTGGTGACCTCTGATACCAGAACGTCAGAATGATATCTTCTGAGGTAAATAGAATTTTGCTCCTAGAAAGGATT
This sequence comes from Pseudogymnoascus sp. VKM F-4516 (FW-969), assembly GCA_000750815.1. Classification (NCBI taxonomy): domain Eukaryota; kingdom Fungi; phylum Ascomycota; class Leotiomycetes; order Thelebolales; family Thelebolaceae; genus Pseudogymnoascus; species Pseudogymnoascus sp. VKM F-4516 (FW-969). The sequence goes on along the minus strand of JPJZ01000933.1, from coordinate 1,425 downwards.
ACGAGATATAGAACGGAATGAGAGGAAGTAAACGAGGAAGAGGGTAGGAGATGTAAAATAGAGAGAAGGTATCGGGTAAGGGGAGAGGTAAGACGCAAAAGAGAAAGAGAGTGGGGAGATGGATACGATCTCCTGCCTCGCCCTCGTCAGTCGTGCCGACTCAGCGGAACGCCATTCCGTATAAAGCATTGGACAATATGATCATTTTAGCGCAGCCCTGCCTTTCAACCTCAGCTGATGCATCAGACATGTGAGTTCGCGAGCGTATCTATAAAGCCAAAACATGTCACGCCATTTCAAATCGGCGTGGGGGGTGCAACGGTGCTTCGAATAGCTAATGCGAAAGATGGTATGGCGAGATTTGTTACTGAAGCCGGTTTGAAGTGCCGTCGGTGAGAAGCTGTTGAATTCTGTCACCCGCTTGCATTGGTGTCGCCAAAAGCCTATTGCTGTCAGTAAGTACTACATTGTCACCGAGCCGTCGAGGATGCCTCCTCTACGAAGGAAGACGAAATCTTGCCGCTAAGAATGTGTAGGGAGGGAAGGGTAGAGGCCAGTTGAACGACGGTTTGGGTGTGTTCGACGGGATAAAGAATATGAGGAAGGAAGTGAAGGAGAAATACGACAGAGATAAAAGAAGGAGACGGGTAAGAGGAGAGAAGGGAGAGAGGAGAGAGCGTGTGACAGACAGCGCCTACTCTCCCCTAGTTGGAAGTGCCAAGTTACCACGCGTAATACCTCCCACCAGAGCGTCTACACCTCGACTACAAATATGCCCCCTATCCGCAAAAGACAATTCGGAAAGCGAGAAGCCTATATAAACGGAGTATTGGGTACTGGGGCTCCTCATTGCCATTATTGATGGCACCCTCTCCCAAACCGTGCGGAGACGGACTTGAAAGCCGCGGTTGAAAAAGAAAGGGACGTGACAGTGCTTCGAATGGCTGAAGATGGGGAACGGGGCAGGGGATAGTGAGATTACTGTTACCGGTTTGAAGTGCTATCGGTGAGAAGATGTCGAATGCTGTCACCGGCCTTGGCTGCTGCTACCAGTAAGAAGGCTGTCGTCAGTACCCCACTTACGGTGATCTATGTGGCACAAGGGGCAAGGGGGTACTGACGACAACAATCTTTAAGTTGTGGAGCTGCGAACTTCTGGTATTTAAGTAGAGGCCCAGGTTTACCCCATCGCTCTGAAGGGGTGTGGTTCGGTAGTTACCATTGAAAGACAATGATGTTTAAATAGCTGTATTCCACCCCATGTAACACTATATACACCCATCCATCCTACAGTAAAATACACTCATAATATCCAATCCGCTCAACTAACGCCCCGTCACGCACGCTTCAAATCACTCCACCACACTAAACATACCCCCCCAACCCCTCCTCCTCTCTCCAGCAACTCCCACAATACCCCCCATC